>JANHFO010001954.1:486134-502727 GCA_032468095.1 Pareas carinatus | reverse complement strand
AGACGAGCATATGAGATGTATATAGACAATGTGGCTTTTTAAAGGTAAAATTAATAAAGTATTTAAAAAAATAAAAATAAAGGATGAATTCCAACTTAATGGAAAAGCCCCCTCACTTAATCTGGTGTCATCCATACATATATTCTCTCTGATCTTTTACTGTTACAAGCATGCTTTATGTCTCTTGGTTTCAAAGTCATTAATCTGGATGAACCGCTTTCGCAATGTGCTGACATGTCCTCATTAGATTGGTATTCATTAAACTAATTTTCCAAAACAAAACGGGAAGTGGGGTTTTGAAAGTCAGCCAACATCATGGGCAATCATTACCACAGCTACTACATTAACACCAAATTAATTCTGTTAGGCTCCAATAGCATCTCTTTAATAAGAATAATCTCTGTTTACACAACAAACAAATTAAATGTTGTGAGGCTTCTATTTGACCTAATTCACATAAACTCCACCATCAGTTTGGAAGACAGAGAAGATGCAAAAATGATGCCAAATGTTTAATCAATTTGCAGAAGAACGTTGGCCTGTGTTAAAACCAATTTCCTTAAATCCATAAAAAAATTGATACAGAAAATTGGGTTTCCTGCTACAAGTTTGTTAACTTATTCATTTATTCATTTATTTATTCATTTATTCACGGCTTATACAATGTACCACAATAACCAGAGGACTTTAGGTGATGCCCAACCATACTCCAAATAAAAATGCATCACCCTAAAACCCCAGAAATAAATATAGAGGAAGAATATTTTGGCTGGATGGTGTCACAAATGCAACAGACATGAATTTGGGCAAACTGCAAGAGGCTATGAAGGACAGAGAGACCTGGCGGACTATGGTCCATGGGATCGCAAAGAAGCAGACACGACTTAGCAACTGAACAACAACAAGGGACCAAAGACTCCTTGAAAAAATTCAGTCTTGGCTTACTCGTGGAAATTCACAAAGTAGGGACTGCAGTTATCACTGGAGGAAGTGTATTCATATGTATGGGATCCTTGGTGCTCTCTGAGTTTGGTTGTTTTCTTGTACTCAACTAGGCAACATCATCAGTTCTAGAAGAGAGATGCGTTTGTTCTCTTTATATGTCATCCATCCCATGTCCTGTGAACCTCATAAAGGTTCACAAAAGGGCAAGGTGAAAGCAGAGAAAAGAAAGCAGAAAATAGCTTGCAGTCTACAAGACCGCTGAATCCGCATGTAATATGCATTCAGATTTGCAGAAAGAAATTCTCTGTCATGTCATGTCCCATTCTGATATACAGCTCCAACCTAAACTTTGGAATGACCTGATTGCCAGAACAGTTCCACATAAACTAATGATTGGTGAATTTATTTATTTCTTATTTAATGGGATTTGTCCCAAGTGGTCTGTAGATGTCTTAGAAGAGTTACATTTAAAAAATAATATAAAATCAACAAAACAATTAAAATAGTAAATTCCAGACCTATTTCTCCAGTTTAACTATAAACATTAAAAATAATAAGCTAACATTTGTTGAGTATGGTGTTGCTAGTTATAATTAATTCCCAATAGTCTTCCAGAAATGCTGTATTCCAGAGTTATTGTGAACATAGAAATCTTAAGATACACCAAAAATTATCTGCATTAAATAAATGTGTTGTATCAACGAGCTCTACAATTTGCTCACATCACAAGTCAGATTTCCCCCAAAATTATAGCCTAAGACGGTGATGGCTAATCTTTTAGGCACCGAGTGCCTGGATGAGTCGCAGCTAATGAATTGCGGTTTGTGACATCATTCCCTGGCACTGCTATTCTCTTTCTGAGCATGTTCAGAGCCCTGTGACATTAATGCCTGGCACTGCTACTCTCTTTCTGAGCATGCTCAGCTCTGGGACAATACTGGGGTGATTTGACTCATATGCCAGCAGAGAGGACTCTTTGTGCCCACTGTGGAACGTGTGCCATAGGTTCGCCGTCACTGGCCTAAGACCTTCCATGTGCCTCTCCCTATCACCTGAAAGCCCTAGAGCAGAGATACCATTACTTGCTTAAATATCTTGTCTAAGGATGACCTATTATTATACAGACACTTATCTAGCATAGACAGGTTAAGGAAGAGTGTGTGTGTGCGTGTGCCTGTTAGTAAACTAAAGTTTTAGCCCTACCTTTTGGATATTTCTATAGAGACACACTGAATTCTTGGTTTCCATTAAATACCAGCTAGTTCTAGTATTTGACTATGCGTTTATTTTAACCACTACTCTGCTGATTTCATTGCTTCTTCTGAATATCAGAGAACTTGTTTGCCTCAATGCAGCCCAAGCTGGCTTGAACTCAAACAAGGCTTTGACAGAAGAAAAAATGACAAGAAGATTCTCAAGAGACACAAGGAAAACATTTTAATGTTCTAGCATCCCATGAAGAGCATCAAGCTATTCTCTGCCCAAGATCCATGGATTAGGCCCTATCAGGTAGTAACCTCTCCATATTCCATATTTATATCACCATCATTGCACTCAGCACAGAAACCCAATCCAGTATGTCTTTCAATGACTGGATGCAGTTATTTCAGTTTGAGACAAATTTATGTCTACCATGGATATAGTAATAAGATGAGCCTCTAGAGCAGAAGTCTCCAATCTTGTTCCCTTTAAGGCTTGTGGACTTCAAGTTCCAGAATTCCTCAGACAACATAGTTGGCTGAGGAATTCTGGGAGTTGAAGTCTACACGTCTTAAAAGGACCAAGGTTGGAGACTTCTGCTCTAAAGACAACTGTTAACTCCCCATATCTATGTGATTTCCATTTCTTCCAAAGGTTTAGCAACTTAAAGCCAGCTGGTTTTTTTTAAAGGCAGGACCATTGTCACATTGCATATCTAGTAGAAGACTAAAGTTCTGTGACACCTGGTTATTTTCTGATCATTTCCTTCTTTCCCCTATAAATTATCTCATTACATCTGAGACAAAATAACTTTCCTTCTTCTCCAGTTAATTGCAAGCTCGATAGGAGGAAAAAAGTGAAAATAAAGTAACCTATCAGAGGAAGTGTTTAGATCAACAGATCCAGTAAACTCTCCTTGGTCTGGCCTGCTGAAATCTAAAAATTCTGATATAATCAACTTTCCCATCTCTGAAGTACTTTATCCACAAGGACATTCACTTCTTCTCTATAAAATGTTATTTAGAATTCTCTTGTTGACTTTCTTGTTTCCAATTTATTTTGTAAGCCTAGTTTCTTTACAAACTATGGCACCGGTGTGTTGGTATTTTCATGTCACAAGGGTTATTAGGTTTTAATGATAGTCACAATTTCACTGTAATTTCATATAGTCACCTGTAAAGGATCCCTACTATTTAATGCAGCAAGGATTAAATTTTGAAATTTTGAAATGATTTTAAAAAGTGGCTGAAAAGGTTACATCTGTAACTTTGAAAACAGCCTACATTAGTTACCATTTGGGAGTTTCATTCATTCTATGTAGTCTTTTTTTTCTTTAATTCTCCTACTGGATTTTTTCTTCTTCTAGATTTTCAATAACCGTCTTACAATGCCTCCACCAGAAAAGGCCAATTCATAGCTTTTGCCACACCCAAATGTTGTCTCTCTTGTTCATTTCTGGCTACTTTACGTTTGGGATCAGCATGAACTACTTCACAGTTTGGTACTAATATTCCTTCGTGAGAAAATGTGAATCTACTTTGATTTTATACTCTTATACTAAGATTCCTATCTTAGTCAGTCTTGTGTTTGTCAGTACAGCAGCACAAAAGGGAATTTTATATGAATTACAAATGAAAATCTCAATGAAAGCTAATTAAAATGCCCTTTTCTTTATTATAGGAAAGTGGAAGCTAGGAAACCAGCACTTGCTTCTAATTGTAGCACAAAGACACTTTCTTCAACAGATAGTTAGAAATCTCTTATTTTTTTTCCCAGTGCTAAGGTTGTGCTGTCCCATGGTTTAGTGAATTTATTAATATTCATCAGCAATTCCTTTAATCTAAAACCCAGAACTGTCAGTCACAAGAAGACCAATGCTAGTCTACAGAGAAATGGCCAATGAGTCCACAAGGCACTTGAAAGTTTCCCAATCAAAATAACTCCACCGGGCAAACTTCAATCCACAACACAAGAGGGTTCATGAGGCAAGAAAAGTCCAGAGTTCACAAGGCACAATCCAAGTCAAAGCACAGTGTCAATCCAAAGCAAGGCAGAAATCACAACAACCAGAAAGCACACAGCGAGAAAACAGATACATTTTTCCCAGCACCGTCTATATCTGTCTGCTGTGCTAAACAGCCAGCTTCTGGTGCAGCTGATCAAGAAGGACAAGGCTTTCTCCTCATGAGTAATCTGGCTGAATTTCGCTGCTCTTGCCTTTTCTCTGCCCTATAATCAGGTGCAGAAGGCAGTTCCTCTTCTTCATCCCTGACCAGCTGCAGCTGCATGCTTTCGCTATCTGAAGTCTCAGGGTCGTCCTGCTGCAGCTGCACTCCAGCCAAATCACTCTTAGATGGCTTTTTGGAGCCATTAACCAACTCCCCTCCTGAGGTGTCAGGAACTGGTTCATCCTCCCCTGAGCTGACATCTGGAAGGTATCTGGGGAAGCGTCCAGGGGAGCCATCACATAGGTTCTTACAGAATGATATCTCTGTCTCTATTGCAATCAATCAATCAATCATTTATCTTGTTTATTTATCAAACCAATGATAAACATTCTCACACACCATGGTCTTTAGACCCTACATTTGTATTTTCCAATTCCACTCCTAAAATCAGATCCCTCTTGTTTTTATCCCTCTTGGCCATCTACACAGGGACCCCCACAGCAGGCCACTGTATCACATTCCTAATTATTTCTTTGCTTGCTTATCTGAAATTTATTTGGAAGAGTTTGGTTTATTTGCTGCTTTTACAGGTTTGTTTCATTACCACTTGGGAATCCTTCTTCTTCTTCAATGTTTCATCTGCTCTTAGAGCCCAATTTTAGCTGTAGTTGAGATAATTGTGTCTTCAGATCAATTGATTTTCAGCATGTTAGGAGGCCCTCTACTCAAAATAATTGGTAGAGCCACGATCCTTTGTCTCTGAGGGAAGTAGGGCAGTTTAATATTTTGCAGGCTAAAATGATAGCATTGAGACAGATTTTCTTTACAAGATAATGCGTGAGAGGAAGAATAGCATTACACTTCACAGAGTAGACCTGGGCATGATGCTTCAATATACTTGGTTTTTAGCATTTATATTTCTTCCGCTAACAGATTTCTTGAAATTTCTCAACAGGTTAACTCACAATTTTTGTACAAAAGGCACCACACCTGAATTAATAGGGAGAATAGGCCACTGAGTTCTATTAATTACAAAAATTCCAATTGCTCATTATTACCGAAAGCAAGCTAAGGGACTCATATGATGCCTTAAATAATCATGACAGCTTCTTCTTTTGACAAAATAGCTGATCTTCCTTAAAAAATGAATATGCTGAGATTTCCTCATTTTATTTTTTATAACAATGATGTTCATGAGAATGACTCATTAGTGACATATATTCAGAAATAATGGGCAAAATTTCCCAAAGTATTTAATGGATGGTTGTCATGAGGATATAACGAGTCTCTTAAAAATGTACAACATTCTCCTTTTTGTTCTCAAGAAGGAAAGTTGGAAAAGGGATTAGCCTAGTTATCAAGATGTTCAGGGTAGAAAGATTAATATCAGGATTGGGCCAGCCATTAACCACAATGATAGAGATATCTCAATATGATTTTGGGGTACTGTAAAATACCACGAAACTGCCTGTTTTTCAGTTTATTGTTCTATTTTTATTGCCATGACTATGTTAGGACTGAGGTACAAAAATCACTAGACTTCCCTTGACTTGGAATATTTCCAAAACATCTCCTGGACTACCCCACTCACCTTGTATTGCCATTCATATATTATTCACTATGACTGTGAATACTTTTAGAACTTTTATGCACACCTGCCTGTTCCCTAATAAAATCCCAGGACTCATAGTAATAGTTTCACATTTTAAACTAATTAACTTCATTCTAAGGCAGCTGGTTGATAAAAAGAAAACAGATTTGAGGAATGAGGTCTACCTGAGCTACAATCTGAACTCTTTACCAAGTGCTGATCTGGTTACTTGGTGGATCCAAATTCAATGATCTAACAGCTTTTAAAAGTTTCTGAATATTCTGATGCTATTTTCATCTTGAAATATACTTTAAAACACATTTAAAACATATTGCATGAGCAAACTGGAAATATACCTCTGAAAATGAAATATCATCCAAAATGAAAATTCTTCCCATGAATTAAGTCTACTTAAAACATTAATTGATCTTCTTTCTACTGTCTTTGGCCTTCTCCGTGGATATAGTTCTCCTCTCCCTTGTAATAGAAATTGAATAGGGGGGAAGAAGTAGGGGCAAGGATAGAGGAGAATAAGGAGCAAAGGGGGTTTGAAGGAGATAAAAGAACAAAGATAGAGACGAGGGAAAAGTTAGATAAGAAAGGTAAGAGAAGAATTAGGGCGAGGGATAAAGAAAGTAGCAAGAGAGTGAAGTGGATGTAGAAGAAGGAAGGAGAAGAGGAGAAAGAAAAGGAACTAAAGATCGAGGAGAAGAAGGCAAGGAAAATGGAAGGTGTGAAAAGAGAACCGAAAGAGCAGAATTTGAAGAAAGGGAGGAATAAGAAGGAATGGAAAGAGAGAAAATTAAAGATAGCACAGACAGGGCATATAGCAAGAAAGAGAGAAGAAGATGGGGAAGGGAAGGAAGGGTGGGAGAGAGGTAAAGAAATAGTTTGATTTGTTTTTGATATATGTATTTATTTCTACCAGTTCTTTTATCATAAATAATAAGGGTGGCAATAATTTGCAAGCTTATTAATACTCAAATATCTTTTATAATTTCTTCTTATTATATTTTTCATGTGTTCAACGTTTTATTAGAGATCAGAGTTATATCCAGGGAAAAGCCCAATATTTGGCATAAGTGTCATCTACGTTTCAAAAAAATAAGTTTGGCATTTCAGTATAAAGGCACTGGTTTCAAAATATGCATCGAATGAAACAATAGAATTCTAAGGTAATAAAACCTCTTACCAGGATTATTTTAAATGGAGGAATAGGTATCAGCAAAAGATGCCTGTAGAGCTAAATTGCAAAATGCCTATTTTATATAAGAAAAATAGGACTTAAAGCAATCAACTACACTTTGATTTTTTTCAAATTCTTTAATGCTAGTAAAATAACTGGACTAATTTGTCTATGCATAGCTCAAGTAATTTTCTTAAAAGATAATAAGCACTGGATAAACACAAAAAGGACATTGGGATCTCAGCATGCAGCTATATTTAGAACCGAGATATTTTATATGGGTGTTTTTATGTGGTATGTCTTACATACACACAATGGCATCTGTAGGGCCAGTAAAAAAAGAGAGTTAAGATTAAGTGTTCACAGCACTCTGAAGGAATCCCTGTTCTTTTTGTATTGAATCAGTGTTCTACTGCATACGTGTTCCATTGTTGCAATTATAACTTTCATTTCTTTAAATCTACCCTACACACTATTTTCACATCTGTATGCATACATGGGTGTGGGCTTCTACTACCATATATTATTACCAGCAGTTGCAACATGGATATGAGGTCTGGTATAACCACATTGGGATAGGTGAATAATACCGTGTATGTGCTTCATCCAGGACAAAACACACATCACTATTATAAACCAATTAAATATGCCTGACAAAACTCACATGCCATTCATTGACAGAAGGAAAAATCCAGTAAGCTCATAACAATGGTGCCATGTCTCCAGCATATACCCAGCACTTTCTCGCCATTTAAGCAATATGTGACACAACAGAGGCAACAATCCTTCAATTCAGCATTGAGAGAATTAGTCCTGGTAAGGGTTTACATCTCTTTGTATTCCACACATATGAATCACCTTTCACTACAACAATGAGAGGAAAATCTTAGGGGTATACCTACAAACCTGTTTGGTAGTATGCATGCATATATAAAGCCAATTTGTTTGCTCATTAGATTTATATCTACTCTTTTCTACAGGAGCTCATCAGCATATGTCATGTGCCTCCATTTGTTCCTGTGAAATGAGATATTGACTGGTCAAAGAATCTGCGACTTTCCATGGTTTTTTCTATACACAGAACATAAAATAATAGTTGGAAGGGACCTCGGGAGTCTTCTAGTCCAACTCCCTGCTCAAGTAGGAGACCCTATACCATTTCAGACAAATGATTCTCCAGTCTTTTTTTGAAAGTGATGGAGCACCCACAATTTCTGAAGACAAGCTATACCATTGGTTGATTGCTTTCACCATTAGCAAATTTCTTCTTAGTTCTAGGTTGTTTGTCTCCTTGGTCAGTTTTCAACCATTGTTTCTTGTCTCATCTTATCGTGCTTTGGAACATAGTTTGACCCCTTCATCTTTGTAGGAGCCCCTCAAATATTGAAAGAGTGCTATCATCACTCCTTCTAGTCCTTTTTTTCATTAGACTAGACATACCCAATTCCTGTAATCATTCTTCGTATGTTTAAGCTTCCACCCCCCTAATCATTTTTATTGCTCTTCTCTGCACTCTTTCCAGAGTCTTTTTTATATTGTGGTGACCAGAACTGGATGCAGTATTACAAGTGTGGTCTTACTAAGGCTTTGTAAAGCAGTACTAGAACTTCACTCTATTAATGCAGCCTAGAATTGCATTGACTTTTTTGGCTGCTGCCGCACACTGTTGGCTCATATTTAAGTGATTGTCCACTAGGACAATCCTTGTCCAAGATCCCTCTCACAGTCACTAACATTAAGCGAAGTTTCACCTAGTCAATATCTATACAATTGGTTTCTCTTGCCTAAGTGTAGAACCTTACTTTTATCTATGTTGAATTTCATTTTGTTAAATAGGGCCCATGACATAATACCAAGTATTATGATAGAATGCATGATATAATACATCACATATGACAATAATAAATTAGAAATAATAATAAATAATAATAACATGACATAATGCAAAGTATTATGAGCATAGCATACCTGAGCCAATCAAAGGAGTATGTCATGAACCAGGAGACTGACCTCTGCAAAGGCCAACTAGTTCTTCACCTCCACCCTCTATGAATTCTGGCTCCTGTCTGGATAGAGCAGTTCTACCAAGTAGATTTCAGGAAAAAAAAAACCCACACACTTTCTTTCTCTTACAGCTTTTCTTGATTATGTCTTTAACTTCCCCCCACCTCTCCTCTCATCCCTATTGATTGATAAAAAAAAACCCACAGTAATGCTGACCATTCATGAAATCAAGTGTTAAAAAAGGCACTACAAAATATAATCACATTACCTTTTGTGTGTATTTTTGTGTTTTAGCCTAATACTTTGAGTATGAAGTGACATCATCATGCTATCTTTCACAGTGGAATGCAGGAAGATATATTAAGGGAATGAAGATCATGCATCAAATGTAATATAATAACACGACACGAATTATTTTTAGGATTGTCATTTTTGATTCAGTTAGTTCAGTGTGTCTTACTATGGATTTTGCTCAGGGAAGGGCAGCTGAATCATATGTCAACAACATAAAACAAAAGCTCCAGATGGTCTTGGCATGTGGGGTATGGGTAAAGATAAAGAATCATTCTGTAATGTGACTTACATCTTATAATTATTTTATACATAGTAATCAGTCATTTCTATATTGTGTTTCACCTTCACAGGATGTAGTTAACATTACAAGTTAATCAAACAAATAGATATAACTAGTAAGTATTGAAACAAGCCACTAAAACAAATCCACAAGGAAGTATTAAAAGAAATCCTAATCATTTGTTTTAAAATTAACAATTAAGAAGCCAAATAGAAAGAAGACCCAGAACTAGACTGCTAAAATCAAAAGGTCATGTCCAACCTAGGTTGTTCATGGATCAACATTCTCAAATGTATTTTTCTTGAGCTGGTCCTTGAAGATCAGAGCATAGTATGACTGAACCTCTACTGACTTCAATAACTCTGACATGAATATTCTCAGTTGAACTATTTTACATTTATTTATGAAATGTGTTTAAGCATTATGCATTTCAGTAAAATCAGACTGAAACAATCAACCTGACAGGCATACACCAGAGGTTTCAGCCTTAATGAATTTCCAACTAATTCTGGGAAATAGTAAGATCATCCAAGGGTGATTCATGAAGATGGCAGCATGGATAGCTGCCCTAAAAAGGAGCTATTGGATAATCACTCTGAAAAGGAGGCTGAACTTCAGAACAGAACGGAATAACAGAGTTGGAAGGGACCTTGGGGGTCTTTTAGTTCAAAACCTTGCTCTGGCAGGTAACCCGATACCATTTCAGATAAATGATTGTCGAAATCTCTTCTTAAATACTTTCCAGTGTTGGATCATTCACAACTTCTGGAGGCAGGTTGTTCCACTGATTAATTGTACTGATTGTCAGGAATTTTTTCCTTAATTTTAGGTTGACTCTCTCCTTGATTAGTTTCCATCCATTGCTTCTTGTCCTGCCTTCAGGTGCTTTGGAGAATAGTTTGACTCCTTCTTCTTTGTGGCAACCCCTGAGATATTGGAACACTGCTATCGTGTCACCCCTAGTCCTTCTTTTCATTAAACTAGACATATCCAATACCAGCAACTGTTTTTTATATGTTTTAGCCTCCAGTCCTCTAATCATCTTTGTTGCTTTTCTCTGCACTTTTTCTCTTCAAGGCACTTGAAACTGAAAGTGTCAGTGATACCCAGCATATTCCCAGTACAGTAGCCATAAGAGCTGCATAAACCACAGGAATGAGGGGGGGGAGACCGAATTATATACAGTGAACCTCTTTGCGATATTAAATATATATACTTTTTTAAACTACACAACTGTGAGTGGAGAGAGAGCATATTTATATTGTTTCCAGACAGTTTATTTTTTCCTATAATACCATCTAGTCAAGCCTCCAAACCAATGATATTGTAAACAAAGAAGGCAACACACCTCAGCGGAGAGTATGTAAGTGTCTAACTTTCCTTCTAAGAGGACAAAACTGTGAACTGAAAGGGTAGCTAGTAAGACCCTATCTCCTGGATCATCTTCCCCTAATAGTCAGAATTCTGAGAATTGTAGTCACAACATATCTAGAGGACAGCAGACGACCTCTCTATATATGGCCATCAATGCAGTATATTATTTATACCTCTGTATAACAAAGGGATTTGATTGCAATCCTTCTGATTCATATCTGTTATCTCTCAGACTTTTGTCCTGTAAACACTCAAACTTTAAAATATTATTTTAAAGCAATTTATGAGCAATTTGAAAAAGGCTGATGCTATAGTTGAGTAGGACTATAAAATATTTTGGGGAAGAGTAGACCAAGGTAGACCGTAGCATTTAGCCAAGCATGACTGATCCCTAAATACTAAATAAGTTGTTGAGACCCTAGAAAGAGTGCAGAAAAGAGCAACAAAGATGATAAGGGGGTTGGCGGCTAAAACATACAGTATGAAGAAAATGGTTACAAGAACTGGGCATGGCTAGTTTAGTGAAGAGAAGGACCAGGGGTGACATGAGAACAGTGTTCCAATACTTAAGAGGAGGGTGTCAATCTTTTTTTCAAAGCACATGAAGGCTAGAAGGAACAACGAGTGGAAACTGATCAAGGAGAGATTCTACTAAGCAGGACTGTTTTTGATTTGTACTTGAATGAGAGATCACCAGCAATGTCAGGACTGTAGGACAGATAGCAAAGTCAAAAATATCACTGAGTAAGGCAATAGGAAAGTATTGCTAAAAATAATCCCATGGATATGTTGCTGAAATTGTCAAGACCTATACTTTTTAAAATATGTAGACTTCACTGCTTCTGACTAGTATGCATCAAACTGGTGCAGATATAGTATAGTTTGTTAATTTTCAAGGTAACTATTAAAATATTCATCAAATTTCTTCTCTCGCTACAATTAATCTCTGAAACTTCTTTCAATCTGCAACACAGCCATCCTGAAATTTATTAGTACATTTCAAAATTCCAATTAGACCCTGTAGTCAGAGAAAGTAGAAGGCATGAACTGTACTTGCAGCCTTGTCTTCTACTCGCTTACTTTCATATCTTCGTAGACAGATAATCACTTGAAAAGGGCTCTGTACTCAGCGTACATAAGTAGCTAAATCATAGGGTGTGGATCCCATATTATGTTAATTAGACTTTATGATTAACTGTTCCTTTGATTTTGGTGAGATTGAAGCATGGCTAACAGCATATATACTAGCATATTGCTAATGGCACTTTTATTCAGATTCATTCTCATTAGAGCATTTCTTTTACTTGTAAGGAAAACTCAGAGCATTTCCATGTCACCATTATTTTCAAAGAAGTTTGCAAGTGACCTGCAAATGAGACTGTGAGCCTCAAAGGGAACTTGCTGAGATCAGGGTGATCTAATCAAACATATCTCTAGATGACCAGGAGGACAGTCCAAAAATGTCATTTAGCCAGATTCTCCCAGATTAGTATGGAATCAGAAAAAGCTGAGTCAGCTTTCAGAATAAGTCAACTTTATTTGTCAAACTCAACTAAAGTCATTTTGAACTGGCACAATGTCTTCAAGCGGAGATATCCTTTCTTTGATTTCTATCATGACATTCAGTTTTTACCTTAATTTTCCATCATTCAGTTTTTACCTTAATTGTTCACATGGAGATGTGAAGCCTTTAATCTCTTCATAAATCTTACAACAGCCAACAGTTCTTTGGGTGCCAGGGGAAGAGGAGAGTGTCATTAAATGCTAAAAGCAAGTAGCATGAATAATGATGACATAAGCAAACTGCTGCTTTCTCTTGTATGAACTGATTCAAAGTAATGTGTCAGACATTACTCAAACTATCCAAAATATAATATACAGTGATATTCATGAATGATGACTGGGTGGGGTACAAAGAGTACTTATTTTTTCAGTTCTTTGCTAGGAACAGGATACATGGTTTAACAATTCCAGCCTAACAGCTTTTCCAGAATAAAATATAAGTGTTTCTGGCCAGTAAAAATGAACTGAAATTTCATGTTTTAAGTTCACCCCTGCCATCTGGAGTATTGTGTGTCTTGATCCAGAATTGTGATCAATACAGCTTTCATAAGTATCTTCCATAATCTAATATTATAGAAGTAGCCCTTTGGATTCAAAGATGAGATGCTGTTCTGCAGTTCATCTGTGGACACGGAGGTGATTCTACAGTGCCAGTCTGGAACTGCAGAGTCTAGCACAATGGGGGCCCTGAAAGCCCATTGTTATAAGAACTGTGGGTGTTATTCTGTGATGCTGTTCACGGTTTTCTGTTTTTGGTGGCACCTGTCTTCAAAACAGGTTCTGCTGGCAGCTGCAGCTTCTATTTCCCTTGGCTGGATGTCATAATAACATAGGGTTTCCTTCACAGCATCTTTGTAGTGCTTGCATGGATAATCTTGAGGTTTCTTCCCAGTCTCCAGTACAGGAGTCCCCAACCCCCAGGCCCTGCAAGCAGCAGGCAAGTGCATGACAAGCGTGTTGCGCAAATGTACCTGCATGCATGAGTGCCGTCATCCACTGCTGCTGCCACTGGTCCACAGAGCCAGAAAGGTTGGGGACCATTGCTCTAATATACCATAGAGCAACCGACAAGGTGGTTATCCATTCTTTGGCATATCTCATCCACTGCATATGGGGTCTAATAATGAGAGACTCAATGGTGCAGGACTTTGGCCAAGACCTCCAGGTTGGAGACAGCCTTGACAAAGAATGCCAAGGATGGAACAGAGAGCAGGCATGTGAAATTTCTCCAGTTGTTTGATCTGTTATTGGTACAGAGTCCAGGACTCATGGGCATAAAGAAGAAAAAAGTTAACAACAGCTTGGTAGACTTTCAGCTTTGTGGAGATATGGGCATTGTATTATTAAATTTTATTATTATTATTAAATTTTATTTCTATCCCGCTCTTCTCCCGAAGGACTCAGGGCGACTTACAGGCAATTTAAAATACATAACACATATATAGTTTAAAACATTATTAAAAAGTATTAAATCAAGCCTGTTACTAAAAATATTTAAAAACCCCATCTAAAACCTCACAAATTAAGAATTAAGAACAGAAGGACATGGGCAAAACTAGGACAGATCCGCCAGATAGAATAGGTGGGTCTTCAGGGCACGGCGGAAGATCAGAAGGTCAGAAATGGTACAAATTGCAGGGGGGAGGTCATTCCAGAGGGTGGGCGCTGCCACAGAGAAGGCTCTCTCCCTGGGGGTCGCCAGTTGACATTGAATGAGCATTCTACTACACAGCCTCCCCAGAGCCTGGCTGGCTTTGCTGATCCTGGAGTCAATTTCTTTCTCCAAAGACTCATTGCTCAAGATGATGCTTCCAAATATTTGAAGCTGTTTACATTTATCAGCTGGGTGTAATCAAGAGTGATTTTGATTCGACTGGCTTGGTATTTGGCATGGACTGGTAAAGTACTTCAATCTTGTCAATTTGATAGTCAGACTGAAGAGCACAGCAATATCTGAGAATTTGTTTAGCATTAACTGTACAGTAGTATACCATCTTGGGCTGCCAGGAGCAGACAGTTATCAGCAAAGAAGGTTTGCTGAATGAACACACAGAGGCACTTCATCCATGTATTCAAGTGGCAAAGTGAAAGAGAGAGCCATGCAATTAGTACCTAATGTTAAACGCCCTACTTCAGAGCCTGGATAGCAAGTGACCACAGGCAAGCAAAGAACAGATTGAGCAGGACTGGGGCTAGCACATGGTCTTTCTTCACCTCATTGGAAGTGGCAAATTCAGCTGATATATCAGCTGACAGTTGTAAAGGACCTGTCCTGTCATTCTGTGTAAAGTAAATGAATCAACTTTACAAATTTCCTAGGGCATCCATAATGTCTCACGATGGTCCAGAAAGCCTTCCTGTTTATAGTGTCAAATGCCTTTGCCAGGTCAATGAAGACAGAATGAAGAATAGAAAAAACAAACAAACGCAATCCTGGATTTCCCTCACAGCTAATATCATCCCAGCTATAAAAAAGCCATATCGTGCCTCTGGAAAGTTCATTTTCAAAACAGTGACAAGTCTGTTCAGGAGAAGGCAGGCAAAGATCTTCCCTGCAATGGACAGCAGAGATACCCCTCTAGTTTCTTTATTAGTATTAGTTATTAAATACATATTAGCATAATTAGCATTAGAGAGCTATAAATTGGTAGAGAAGCCATTAGAAAAGTAGCTGATTTATAAAGTGCTAACTGCAGTTCTGCCTTGACCAGAAACAAGAGTATTGTATTCTCTAACTGAGAAGCTGGGCGAAGAGGCTGACTGGGAACATTTCCTTTGGTGTTATTAGCTGACAGTAAAAGGTCTACTAAACCTCTAGGTCAAATTTCCAGCTCCACGATCACCTAGGACAGGGGTCCCCAACCCCTGGTCCATGGACCAGCACCTGGCCGTGGAATGCCAGCAACCGGGCTGTGCGAACAAGCTGAGCCCCATTCTCAAGATGCAGGCAGCACACAAAACCACGCCCCCCACCAGCCTGCAGAAAAAACCTTTTCCCATGGAACCAGTCCCTGGTGCCCACTGACCTAGGTTGATCAGGATCACTCCATTTTGCTTTCCTCTTCTGTTGGAGATAAAAGATGGGAGAGGGAAAGCAGGCCTCCTAATCATAGTTTTGCTACTCCTCCTGATACTGAGGGGAGGGGGAAGATTCAACCCGGCTCCTTTTCTTATGCCTTGGCAGGCAAACTAAGGAATCAAGGAAGGGAAGTCAGCCCCCTTTCCCTATAGAGTCGCTGCCCTTTACTTTCTTTCCTCTGGAAGGAAACCCCAGATATGGGTGAATAGATCTTGACCCAGCATTTCCTCTTCCCAGGCAGCTGATGGAGGCTATCTTGCTTCCCTTCTTCCACAAGGGAAATGGGGAAGACAGCTCTTTATCTGGCACCTCAAGTCAATTAAGGGCAGCTTTACCAAAAGGGACAACAAATTAAGAACCACTCTCTCCCCCAGATTTCCCCTGCAGTTTTCACTGAAGCAGTGAGTTTCTTACATGTGTCCAGTAGTCTTCTGGGCATGTATATATAAGCCCCCCCTCTCTCTGACTGAGGTACTGCACCTATTCTATGTAGGTAAGCAGTTTTGCAGCGAGGAAAACTACTTTAAAGGTAACTTGTCACAGGAGTGCCACCTGATGTCCCTTCCTATGCATCAAAAAGGCCCACTCCTCCAGCCTCCTGGGCAAGAAAGATAGAAGAAATGGCTTTTGAGCAAAGTGGGAGAACAATCACTCTCCACTGCTCACAGGGAAACGGCCCTGGAAATGGCTCATTCTGTATGTGCCCTACCCTTTAACTTACCTTGATATGATGTATTTTAGAAAATATTTGTAGCTCAGGGTTAAATTGCACACTGATGGTGTTACCTATAACAAAATAACAGAGTTGGAAGGACCTTGTAGGTCGTCTAGTCCAGAGGTCTCCAACCTTGGTCCCTTTAAGGCTTGTGGACTTCAACTCCCAGAATTCCCCACCCAGCATGGCTGAGT
>JANHFO010001954.1:472466-486034 GCA_032468095.1 Pareas carinatus | reverse complement strand
TTTTTGTACACCGCCCTGAGTCCTTCGGGAGAAGGGTGGTATATAAATTTAATAAATAAATAAATAAATAAATAAATCCCAATATAAATTTGAGGGAGGGCATGGCAAATCAATAAATACAGACTTCTGCCTTGCTTTACAGCATGCTAGCTACTCATTAAATTTTTATTAGGGTATTTAAGGAATATCAGACGTGGCAGGCAGTTTGGTGGACACCCCCAAAAGTATCTCAGGGCATCCTACTGCCTATCCTTCATTCAAAGAAACCAAATATATTGATAAGCCTTTGGATTTGGATACACATTTTCTGCTCAGTCAAAGAAAAGGAGGTTGATTGCTACATTCTCTCCTTGTACGTCCCTCTCTATTAAGACCTTTTAACAAGGATGGGTGGATAATTGAAAGGACAGTCAGAGGAACTGCAAGTTAGTCTCCTCAAATCTAGCATACTAGAGACAGTATGCTGTACAACTTAGATCTACAGAAATGGCATTGCCATCTCAATGGTTAAAGGTGTTAAAAGTGAACTTTAATTCAGGTATCTTCATTTCCCCCTGGTTTCCCAAACACATGGTCTGCTTAGTGTTTCTCTTAGAATCATATTGAATTTCAAAAGCACCCAGTTCATTCTTCCTCTGGAGACATATTTTGAGTAAGAGCAACATAATGGAGGTCAAACCACATGCCATAGATCCAACTGGCATGAGTTGAACAGTGTCATTCTAGTTAAGGTCACAACAAAAGCTGGTTAGTCTTGAATTTAGATTCCAGAAGCACATGGACTTGAAGGGACACATCAAGCATACAAATGGCTCTGATCCCATAATGTGTAGTCACTGTTGTATTAATACACAGGGATGACATTGTCACCTGCATTAACAGCTACAGAATTGAATTTGCAGCTGCTATTCTACTGCCAAGAGCTGAATACAAAAAGGAAAGGAATGGTGTTCATCAGCAAAAAGAAAGCCAAGGTGGAAAGTCAGCAACACAGTGGTGTTTTAAAGCTAGTCTGGTCCTGTACGTCAGCCTTTTCTAAACTGCTCCACTTTGTGTTGGATGGTGTTATCCAATATATCTGATGGGCACCAGGTTGGAGCAGACAGCTAGATATATATTGTATGTTTGATGCAAAGTAGTCCAGACATTTTCAGTGTCTCTTGTTCCCAGTGAGGTGCTCAGAGATTTACAGCTGGAAAATTATCTGGAAATTATACAGCAGGGAGTGATTTAAAAGGCAGAAGCTCCAATAGCTGTATTTTAATGGGGAGAATACAGTATCAACAAAATGTGAATTTGGGTGGAAGATTGGCTATAAAGAACATGTGGCAAAATACATAACCTTTTCACAACCAGTCCTTTTCCTATTTAATCTCCCTTTAATCTCCCCCTCCTCAAATTGCATTTCTAGTCCCCATAGAAGAAAGATATATGCATACATCCTTGCATGCTTGTGACCAAAAGTTCTAGGGCAGAAATTTTGAGTGGAAAAATGATTAACCCCACAAGAGTTAGACCCACCTCCACAACAATCTTCAATTCAGATACTTTCAAAATATACATTTTTTGTATACAGCCTTTGAGTTAGTGTGGACTAGCATTAACTTCCTGGATAAGTCCCTATAGTTTTGTTGGCAAGGTTCCAGAAGTGATTTGCCATTGCCTGCTTCTTCCTAGGGCCAGTTTTTAACCCAAAATTGACCCTCTTGCTTGCTTAGGTTAGAATTAGTTTAAATGTACATCATACTTTACAAAGGTAAATGCCCATGTTTGCAACCAATATCTAACCCAACCAGGCTTGTTTTTTTACAAGCCAGGATTGTCTGAACTTCAGTATTAAGCATAATGCTGCTTGCTGACTGTTCACTGAAATCTGACATGCCTTAGGTTCTTCCCTCACAAAATTGTGGGAATCTGCGGTATTGTCAAGTTGTTCCTGTGAACAGTGAATGGGGTACGATAGTTGGCAGCCCCAGATCAGAAGGTGCTTCTGAGCATGTCAAGTGAGGACTCCAGCACATACCGTGGTTTGAGGCCATACTGATTAGCATGTTGCTCCTTAATAATTTCTACAGTTAAAACTTCTTTCTAAACTTGTATCTGACTTGTTGGAGCAGATGGGGTATATACTCACATGAGTTCTCTAGGAAGAGGCTACCATTTTGGTGATATCTCTAGCCATCTTATAGACATCTCTATTTATTTTCTATACTGAGGCCAATATGTCTTACGTTTGCATTAGCCTCTCAATAATATAAGGAAATTATTGGCCGTTTCTAAACAATCGATAAATTTGACATTGGGGGAAGGGAGGGTAGATTTGATTTAACTGCAAGCAAAATTATTTGATTCATCATCAGAACCCAAATTGATACAGGCCCCGAGAACTAAAACGTTATGCCAAGCTATCTTATTTTACCATATGTTAATCAGAACTAACTGACTAGAATCTTCTTCCAGGATCTTTTTTCAATTTTTCAATCCATATTACAGTCCAGGGATTTTTCTGGTGCTCTCCCATCCAAGACCTAGTCAAATCTAAGTGTTCTGCCAAGGTCAGCTAAACACTGCTATGATGTTCTTTTAATCCCATTAACGCTTTTAATAACATACTCTAAGCACAGGTCCTACATCCTTAATAGGACTGATCTCAGCAACAAGCATATTTACATAAAGGGTGACAAGATCCCAACTGCAACAAAAAAAGGATAGGTTTGGCAAAAAGCATGCATGTAGAGTACCTATTTTGTTGTACACTTTTCCTATAGTGTACCTATTTCAGGTTTTTCTGTTTATAAAGTAGCGATTAAGAAATATCAAATGATTTAACGTAATCATTTATAAAGTAACTATCAAAACCAACATCACATGATTTTACAAATAATTTTTGCAGCACTAGATCAGGTTAAGGAACTCTCACTGTTACTGCAAAGTACAGAAGAGTGTAGCAACTACCAACTCTCATTTTCATGCCACTTCATGTCTTCAACTATCAACTTGATTACAACTGATGCTGTCAGACATTAAAGCTATCACAAACCCTTTTTGCTGCCTGGGGTGGACTAAGATTGCCTCCCACACTTTTTCCATACCCTGAAGTCATCCTGACAACATTTGGCAGTGGGAGAGGACATCTATTGCAGCTGAGAGCAACAGGCTAACTTAGGTGGGCTGGGCAGTTCCCTGTTCCACCAAGTTTCTATTGTCCAAGATGGTTGTCACCCTCTGACCAACAATAGACCCAGCCAATCTCCAAACTCCAGCCAACCTGCCAACTTCCAGTCAACCTACCAACATCCAAACTAATTCCCTTTGTTAACTTTAAAGTTTCACAACCTCTGTACTTGACTCATTTTCAAACCAACAAATAAGATTCCTGCTCAGGTGCGGCTCTCCAACGCAACTTAGTCAATGCAACTGAGAAATGTTTACTGAAGAACTGCCACTGTTGCTGTACTTAAAATGTTTCATCTAATAACAAGCAGAATTAACCTAGCTATACAGTGCAAAGCACAAAGTAAAGGGCCAACATTAATCGATGCCGAATGGCATGAATTTTCACTCCAGGGGTTAAGAGCAGAAGCAAAACCAAGCTAACAAGGCTGACTCTTGGGCTCGTTGGCTGTAGGGAAAATCAATCCGAAAGGACTAAAATAGGGATAAGGTTCTGTTTACCTGCTCGTGATATTCAATCCCCATGCTGAGGGTATTGATCAAGATAGCGATCATGATGCCGCGGCCAAAGTATTTGCTATCCACAATCTTCCGAAACGTCTCACAAACCACCTTCCAGAAGGCTAGAAGTCTTAGTGTGTTTCTCCCCCGAGCTTTCTGCCGCTGAGGGTCTCTCTGGTCGCTGTAGTGAGCATCCTGGGTGAATTCATATACCGCATCGCTGTCTGAGTCTCCTGCCTCGTGATCCTTCTGCTCTGGATTGTTAGCCAATGTTTTTCTGCAATAGGGGCAACTTTCTGGGCTGCAAATATTATCAGGTTTCCCCTCTTTGTTGGAAATCTTGCAGGAACTTTGACAGGGACCTAAAATGAGAGGGAAAAAAAATTTCAATCTTCGTTTATCAGGCTTCTTAGAGGTCCCATTTTGGAGCTGATGAACAACATGATACTGACAAAATTCAAATGTGGAGAGTTTTTTGGAGGGAAGGGAGATAGAAAATCCTAAGAATTTTAGGCCATTTTCATTTCTACTGCTGACTTCAACCAGTAGTAAAGATGGGAAAATATTACTTTGGTTAACACTTTTGTGGCATTTATGGTAGCTGAAACCAACACAAAATTTTGCAATCTCGGCAACTTTGGGCAACCCAACCCCCAGAATTCCCCAGCCAGCATGGGAGTAGGAGTCCTCAGTGACAAACACTGGCCTAATCCAAAGACCATAAGATGGGGGAAGGCGATTCTACCTGAACGGCAATGTAATTAGCCATCAGCATTTACTTTTCTTAAAAAACATGTGCTCTATTTTTGAAATCAAAACAGTACAGGTAAGTCCCTTGGCTTACAGCAGTTTCTTTAGTCACCGTTCAAAGTTACAACAGCCCTGAAAAAAGTGACATGGCCGTTTTTCACACTTAACAACTGTCGCAGCATCGCTATAGTCATGTGATCAAAAACCAGGTGCTTGGCAGCGGACTCATATTTATGATGGCTTCAGTGTCCCAGAGTCATGTGATCACCTTAGGAGACCTTCTGTCAAAGGAAAGTCAATGGGAAAGCCAGATGCATTGAGCAGTTGTGTTACTAACTTAACGACTGCAGTGATTCACTTAACAATGTGGCAAAAAAGGTTGTAAAGTGGGGCACAACTCACTTAACAATTGTCTCCCTCAGCAACAGAAATGTTGGGTTCAATTGTGGTCGCAAGTTGAGACTACCTGTACATATAAAAAAAGAGAGCGAGCACAGGGGGGGGAAAAAGCTGGAGCCCTATAGAAGATCTAGTGGTTAAGGTGTCAGACCTGGACCTTGCAGGCCCAGACCAAACCATGGAATCTCATTGAGCAACTGTGGGGCAGTTATTTTTTTCTAAGTAGCACCCACCTCCATGGGGTTGCTTTTTCTGAGGAAAACAGAGGCAATGGGGGGGGGGCAATGCTATGTTGGACAACTTGAGAGAAAAGCCTGCATATCGATCTAACAATGAACATTAAATTAAACTGGTACAAAAAATATATATCATGTAGTTAGATGTATCCTTGAATGTTCATAGATATTTTCTGAAGTCAAGGAAAAAGGCACTAAAACGGGAGAAAATGAATGAAAGAGTTTCGACGAGAGAAACTGACTGAGATCGAGTCAGATAGATTTATTCATTCACACTTTGTGCAAGGATATTTTAATTTGGCAAGAATTACATTTCAAACCTAGGATCCTGGTTACATAGAGTGGTGGGATGGATGGCCTATATAGCTCGTGAGAGCTGTGGTGGTGCAGTGGTTAGAATGCAGTATTGCAGGCTACCTCTGCTGACTGCCAACTGCCAGCAGTTCGACAGTTCGATTCTCACCAGCTCAAGGTTGACTCAGCCTTTCATTGTTCCAAGATGGGTAAAATGAGGCCCCAGATTGTTGGGAGGCAATAGGCTGACTCTAAACCACTTAGAGAGGGCTGTGAAACAGTGTATAAGTCTAATTGCTATTGCTATTGCTATTGTAACCTACACCCCTTTTTTGTTGCAGCAACAGCAGCAACAGCTGTTGGTGGTAGCAATGAAGATGGGGATAGTGATGGTGATGATGGTAGTGGTAGTGGTTTTGGTGGCGAGAATGACATTATCAAACACAACAGTGGCTGTAGCAATTTTGCCAGTTCATAATCTGAACTCAGGAATTCCAGAAAGCATCAGACATCTTCAATGCGTTCTTTTTGGAACCACATGAAGGTGATTTTATTCTCCCTGATATTCAGTCCTTCAGTTTTTGAAAGCGGTGGTCCTGCCTTTTAGAGCTTTCCACCACTGTAGATTTTTAACTTTGCTTTTATCCTTTAGCTGTTTTACATTTGCAAGGTTTTTTTCATGTTATTCCAAAAGTTCTTCACGCTTTGGAACGGTTTTAGCAGTGAAAAGGCAGGATCAAGAATTTATAAATATCCTTCAATAAATAAGAGTTGTAATATTTTATGCTTGTAAGGTCTCTACTGGAAATGAAGGAGAGAGAGGCTGTTTTGGAATATATAAATGTAATCTCTGAATAATAAAGAAAGAAATATCTGCTGAACCTGACTCAAAACATTTCTGAAGGCTAGGCAAATTAGATCCAGAATCATGATTAGATTTATAAAAGCTGACTGTTTTAAAGCATTAACATACTTTTTGTTCTGCAGCGCTATTCCTGCCCAATTTAATGAGAAGAGTATTGAAGGGTACAAGTCCTTTAGGAAATGAGATATTATTTTGAAATTTGAGGATTTTACTAAGTAAGGAGCTAACCAATTGAGGTTGGTCAAAGTTATTTAATTTAATTGATCTGACTGATTTGATTGATTTGATTGATTGTTAAGCAAATGTCTACATGGGATCCTTTTCTTCTTCCTCTCTAAGTTAATGTGGGTCAAGGAGATTTTTGTCTGGGAAGGTCAAGGCATGACTTAGGGGTCTTTTTTTCTTATCTATTGTGCCAGGAGTAACCGCAGAGTGTGTCAAATGACCTTCAAGATGGTGGCTAAACAGCATAAAACAATTTAAAAAAATAGGCAGAGCTTTGATTGCAACATTTTGAGGGGCATAACCTGTAAACACCCCTGAATTCTACCAGAGAAAATGTTAAGTTACGTAGAATTATAGGAAACGTTCAAGAGCACCGCAAGAAAACTATCAGAAAAGCTGCCCAAACAGTGAAAAGTGTGAATCATCTGTATCCAAACTGTACATTTGTAAGTGACTGTGAATATTACAAAACATGGGTTTTCAGTTACCTCATTCAAGCAATTTCTTGGGAAACATTTGCATCTGTTAGAGAACTGGCATGTAAGTTGCAATATCTCCACCAAATATTAAAGTCTAAAAGAATACACAACTTAATTTACACCACCTTTCATTCAAGCAGAAGCGTCAGTGGTATATAACTACGCAAAAGAGTTTTCCATTGAGCAAGATCAAAATTAACATCCCTGGTTAGAAAATATAAAAAGCCTTTCAAAACAACACAATGTTGTGTTTTGTACTGTACCAATTAAAGATTACCTTTGCCATAACAGATTGGGGGTGGAGGGCACTCCCAAAATATTTATTCAGGAAAATGACCATATTTAGCTCTGTCTCTTTAATCCCAGGCTAAAAAAAGGAACAATTCTTCCAGATCTATCAAATAATGTCAGATTTTTTTAATGTCAGCAACAACTTTTTTTCAAGGGAGAAAGTGCTTGATGGTTGCTCAGCTCCCTACTTTGAATTGTTGAAATCTATTCAGATTTACAAATCCGAGGTTGAGCCATACACACCTGTACACACACACACACACACACACACCCTTAGAACTCACCAGTGTGTGCTGTCCACTGGCAAGCATTTGCAGCTGCTTCATTACCCATTTGGCCATTAAGGTGAAACAGAAAGCAATCAAGTCTCTGGCATATGTAATATTAGGAACTGCAGAGACACTGCCACAGCCTATGCGCTCCTGCTGCTTCCTGATACTTCAGTGGTAGCAACTTCTCTTCCAACTCACCCATTCTGAAACAATTTCTTGCAATAACCGATCCCAGCTGACAGATGGGCTTTCCAATACAAGAAGAATAATTCCTAATGAGGTGGGGAGTTTGCCCTCAGAACTCATTCTGAATCCAGTCTCAACTCCTATCTCATTTTAAAGTCAGCGGGGAACCTTGGATCACCTAGCCTGACCTTCTCTTGGACACAAATTGTAAGATTTTGGCGAGCTGGCCCTGCCTCATTCCCAGAAAGTCTCTCATGCTTAGAGCGATTCAAACAACCCTGCAAACACACAAAGAAATCTTGGAAAATTAAATGTGGACTCTCCAGAGGCCATCCTTACATTACATTAAGAATGTTCTTACAGGGGAACATTCACGCTTCTGAATAAATATCTGCAGGAGTTTGGATGATGACAGAAACTTCGTATTTCCAGATGTGCGCCTCTTACAGATTACAGAAGATGCAGGCTGGACCTGTGCCTGTTTGCTTAGACTTATCCCTGATATTGAACAGGACTGGATCGTTGTGACCCCAAGTCAACCCTGCACAGAAAGAAGCCCACAGCCTCCCAAAGTCAATCACTGGCATGGTTTTCAATTGTTTTGAAAGGATATGGATGCAAGTAGGAAAGAAGGTGGCAAACAGAAACATATTAATATCCAACAATAGCACCTTGTGTATTTATATTATACAAACTCTTCTCCCCCCCTCTCTTTCCATCCCTCCCTTCCCCTCACACACAAACACACACACACACACACACACACGTAAATTCTCAGAAGAATGGTTCTTTATGACCTGGGCAATCCAGAAGTACTGTATATGTCTTTAAATGCTTTTTGTGTTGATTTCTCATTGCTTTCAAATATTACAGCCATAGTGGCTTCCATAAATCTGAGAACAACATGGGGTAATGTGAAGGGTGAACTCAATCATTAAATTAGACCCTCATTTCAAAAATGCTGTCCATCAGGCTGTAAACAGCGATTGGCAATGGCTTTCCAAAGTCTCAAGCAGGAATTCTGAGACACGACAAGCAAACCACACCTGTTTTTCCCTGAGATGTAGCTCAGTTGAACTTCTAAGGACAAGATAGAGAAAAGGGCAACACAAGAATTACCATTCTGCCCTCCATTCAGTCTTGACTGAATGGTCAACATCCAAGTTTATATTACTTACCAGTGCTCTGTGTTTCCAGTATCTTCTGCATTGGACTATAAGGCCCTGGAGGGATGTTAAGATTCATCAGGGTGCTAGCCGCGGGGTTCAATGTGGACTCGGCCAAACCTTTATCTTTGAGATGCTCATGGGAGCTACTTGGGTGTACAGTTGGGTAAACCTTGCTGCCAACAACAGTCCTGGGAAGCACCTCGGGTCCCGGCAAACTGAGACCAGTCTGAGGGAGAGATGATTGGCAATGAATTGGCTCAAAATGACAGTCTGCATGGTAGATGCTGTGAACGGATTCAGTGTTGCCGGGCGCCATGTGGGAAGGATTGACTACCGAAGGAAGCATCAGTCGATTGGCACCGTTGTGAAGGGAGCTGGTTTCAACATCACTGATTTCTGGACTGGCTCGTGGGGCGCGTAGGCTTCCATTGCCTAGGTGATAGTGGTGGTGGTGGTGATGGTGGTGGTGAATGAGATGATGCACCGATGACCTTTTCCGTGGACGATGTTTGCACGGTTGTTTCTCTGCACTGTTCTTACTGCTCGGGCCGGAAAGAAAGCCCATCCTTACCCCTGTGGTTCGGCAGGTTTCCATCACTTGCTTGCCAGACTTCCGAAGGACATAGACCAGATATTTGAGAAGTTCATCATAACAGCTTCCTGGCTCCGAAAAGCTAGCCAACGTGCTTGCGTTGGAGAGGTAGCGGATTCGCTGCTCCTTCATTAGCTGGCTCTCTCGCTGCTTGGTCTCTGAGAACTGGGTTGCTATGACCACAAGGCAGAGATTTATCATGAAGAAAGAGCCCACCTATAAGGGAAGTAGGTTTGTGATTAGCCCTATTTACGTGGAAAAGCCCAACTGAGAAGATGTAGAGATGGGGAAAAATACTTTTTTTTCCAAAACAACTGTGAATTCCAAACTAACATTATTTTACAACACAAAGATGGTAAAGAACCATGCACTAGCACCTTAATATTTCATTCAAGGGACAAAGCTTTGAAGACTTATTGTGCAACAAACATTGAAGCTACTAAATTGGCCTGGATCTGGTCAGGATTAGGATGGGAGATCATTTGAGATCACTCCTTTGACATAAAAAGGGAAGAAACTCCAAACTGATAGTGCAATTCTTCTCCTTTATTTGAGACATCCTCTTGAATTCAGTAGGGCTAGCTTCCAAGTAAATGAATTCAGGGTTGTCTCATGACCAGGTGGCCCCACAGAGTTCACCAGAATCTACCTTATGGAATGAAAATAAATACGTAAATGTGTTAAAAAAGGAATACAAAATTTTCTTCCATTCTGGATGCTGCATCTCCCCTGAGGAAATCTGGCAGCAGGCTATGTGTGTATTGCACACTCAATTCCAATGATGCACAATGCTATATCCCTTTGCCCATACATGCTTTTATATTATTAGGAGTGATTGCACTGTTACTCTGATATTAAAACTGGATTTGGCATTTCTGTCCACCTGTCAAGTCTTTTTCAAGGATCTGGGGTAGCCCTCAAGCCAGCCTTGACCCTGGCGACTGCCTGAACTAGTCCCTGCAACTTTCTTGGCAAAATGTTTGGCAGTGCATGGGAATATCTGAGCAACATTGTCCATCTTCACACAGCTTCACACACTGGAAGAGGAGAAATGAAGGGCTTTGCAGTGCTTGAAGGAGTATCTATGAGGCTATGAACCTTGAAGGAGTATCTATGAGCCTTCAACCTTATCCTACAAATAGGCTTTAAAAAAAAGCTCCTATAGACTGCAGTAAGGATAAAGAGCAGATTGTGTATATTCTGCTTCCAAAGCCCCCAACCTATGTAAAACAAATGCCAATTTTGTTGTCTCAACACATCCTATAAGTTATATTTTCAAAAGCTGGCTGGAATCCAAAGAAGTGAATAGTTCTGCCTGCCTCCAAGCCAGCATTGTCTTGGCTCATATTTCTTAAACCGCAGTCCCTCTGAGCCACATGACAAATTACCTTTACAATTTAAGAAGATGTAAAAAGAATAAAATATTGCATGAAGAAGAGATAGCTATAGCAAGAGAAGGACAAATGCTCTGTGACTCTGTAGAATTTTAAACGCTTAGGCAATGTGATAGAAAGCGAGAAGCTGTAAAAGGCATTCGGCAAAGGCGCTTCATTCCTTAAATGTATCATATGACAGACACTTTACTGTTGTGACAGCAAAGAAGCCTTAGATCAAAAATAATTGTACTGGTTTATATCTCTATAATTCTATGGCTCTGGGTGTCATTCATTCATTCTGCCACATCAAGCTAGGCAGATTTTCTCCTAGACTGCAAGAATTGTAGTAAGGGGCCCTGCTGAATCAGGCCAAAGGACTATTTCAGGGGTTTCCCCAGCCCTTATGCTGCAGCCCAATATCCGGGCCATTGGGAAATGGTCCATACAAGTGGTAGCCGAGTGTGCTCGCCAGCGCAGCTCTGCTTGCACAAGCATCGGACACTTGTGCTTCCACACAAAGCTCCATTTGTGCAAGGGGTGGGAGCGTGCGCCCACCGTTCACACAAATGGAGCGGTGCCCATAGAACCGTCTCATCTGCCCCCACTCCGTTGTCACCACAGCTGCCACCGGTCTGCAAAGTTGTAAGGGTTGGGGACTGCTGGACTATTTCAAAAGTAGGCAATTTGGTGATCTCCGGATGTTTGAAGCTATCATTTCCACAGCCTGTTACTCTTGGTAAAGAAAGCTGAAATCCAATGGTGACCACGTTTAAAGCGCTCCATGGCTTAGGACCTAGGTATCTACAGGACCGCGTTCTACCAGCTAATACCTCCCACCGACCGGTTCCCTCCCACAGAGAGGGCCTCCTCAGGGTGCCATCAGCCAGGCAATGTCGGCTGGCGACCCCCAGAGGGAGAGCCTTCTCTGTGGCCGCGCCCACCCTCTGGAACGACCTCCCCCCCAAGATTCAAACTATTTCCGACCTCCGTGCTTTCTGCCGTGCAGTAAAAACATATCTCTTTAATCAGGCTGGTTTGGCCTAGTTTACACCTTGCCCCCGTGAATTTTATCTGATGTTAATTTTAAATTTGGTTCTAAATTGGTTTTAATATTGGGTTATTTTAAATTTTTGCAGCCATCTTAAACATTTTTTATAAAATTGTTTTAAACTTGAAATTTGTATATTTCTGTTTTATAGGCTGTACACCGCCCTGGATCCCTTTGGGGAGAAGGACGGGATATAAATTGGATTAATAAACAAATAAATAAATAAATAAATGTCCTGAAGGATGTCTATTCTTGAGCATGCAGTGCTTCCTCGGCTGTTTCCTACCGGTAGGATTGAGAGACACACTACCACTGCGTTTTTTTCTCTGAAAGCAGGTTCCATAAGTCGAGTCACATGGTGCATGAAGATCTAAATCTCTCACCATTTCATTTCACTGAATGACCACCTATTCTTATATTTTGAGGGTGTGAGAAAAATTACCTGGCCGCTAATCTCACACTCTCCATAAATTCATACGTGCCTCCATCTATTTGCCTTTTTAACATGTTCATCCTGTGTCCTCCGCCTCACACACACTTGATGTAACCCTCTCACATAATTAGCTCCAGCCCCTTGCTAATTTTGATTGTCCTTATCTGCATCTCCTCTAGCTCTTCCTGCTTCTTTCTGAGACACCAGGAATAGAACTAGGCGTAGCCGTCCAACTGTGCCTGGGCAATAACAATGCGGGGATTAATGTCATTTTCAATTTCTTTCCTAATGACCTCCCACGTAGAATTTACAGATGAACTGGCAGTGACAAGAAGGGGACACAGCAAGCGGAGAAGACTCGGTAATTAGCAATCTTCTCCCCCCAGACTTTAATAACTGCTGCAATGATGCCTCAATCTTCTCCGCTTTACCCATTCTGAGTTTGTCATGAGCTTCTCAAGCTCAGGAGCCACGAGGGAAACACATCTATGCCTAAAAGTCATAATACAGAAGTGGTTCTCAACAAAGGCCAACTTTAACCAGCTTGACAAAAAAAGCTGCATGAGGACAGCCATCATTGTCTACAATAGAAGTACCTCTAGGATTATTATTATTATTATTATTTATTAGATTTATATACCGCCCTGCTCCCGAAGGACTCCCTGGTCTCCCTCCCTTTCTTTCACATCAAGACATTCAGGCTTCCTCACCTCAGGGACCTCATGTTCCTCAGCTTCACTAATGACAGCCCAGCTCAAAAAAAGATTATTTCTCCATAGTCTGTACTCGTAATTATCACAATTAAGCAGGGTTTTTCCCCCTCCCCTAAACGCATTCACTTGAAGTGTTTTCAAGGCAGATACTTCCCTTATGGAGTCTCTGGCTGCTTTCAGAAGAAATCTTTTCCTTTGTTAGCTGGCACTCAACAGGCAGCAGCTGCCTGCAGTTGAAGAGTCTGAATTTTACTCCAAAACAGGCTCTTCATTAGGCTGCATTTTATGTAGCTGATGGCTGTTCACTCTGAACATCTCAAAAAGAAGTCTGCGACTGATTCTTTTCTCCTGGCTACCTCAATTCTATGAATTGACTGTCTACTCAGGCCATCTCAGAAGGCAGAAGTTGCTGAGTCATCTACCATTATGTGGCCTTCTTTCTGGATAACCTCAAAGAAGTTTTTCCTCTTTTTAGAGACTTTTCAGAAGCATCTACAGCAGTGGTCCCCAACCTTTTGGGTACCAGAGATCGGTTCCATGGAGAAAGGTTTTTCCTTGGACTGGA
>JANHFO010001954.1:439381-450267 GCA_032468095.1 Pareas carinatus | reverse complement strand
ATAGATAGATAGATAGATAGATAGATAGATAGATAGATAGATAGATAGATAGATAGATAGATATACAGAAATACAGAAATACAGAAATACAGAAATAGAGATAGAGACAGGCAGGCAGAGAGAGAGAGACAAAAGTCAAAGCTTTCCAATAACTTGCAGCTTTCTCTGTAGAAAGGAAAGCTCTATAAGGTAATGCAGGAGAAAGGGATACACATTTCTCTGCAATGAAACTTCAATGAGACTTCAATGAAAGTCGATGAGCTTGGGGACCAGGAGACAGAAAGAGGATATTTAATTTCATATTGAAAATGTTAATCTTTGCTAGCTGGATTGCTTTAGATTGGGTCCCAACGGGAATAGGGCAGACCTTCAGTGAAAGAAATGGTTCATAACACATGCTGACATGGCTGTTATCCTGAATTTCTGGTTAAATACCAAAGTAATGGGACCTTTAAAAGAGAAAGACTACCCATGTGCTCAAAGGCATGAAGAATCATGACTTATTGTTATGTAACTAGCATAACATTGCTTAGGGCAAGATTATACAGTTCCATCAAGATAATTAGCATTAAGATTTTCCAACAATCTGAAGAGGCTCTGCTTTTCCCAGCGTGTTCCTCCTTCTCTCAAAGATTCGGCATGGCCATTTCAAAGCACCATCTAAGGCACATCAGGATAGTAGGCATGTCTTCTCTGCAGGCACACATATGCTTCAAAAGACATGACCATTATGGTCCCCCAAGCTGCAGGTTCCGAGAGCAAATCTGTTAAATGCTCCATCAATATTTCATCATATATGTAATTTCAAACAGCCTGCCCTTCCAAAGTACTATGCCTGAGGCAAGCAACCATTTTAGAATTACAGCTAGTAGGGTGGTTAATGTGCTGGATTGACAGCAGGGAGAACGAAGTTCAGTCTACTTTCAGTCATGGAAGCTTACTGATTGACTTTGGGTCACACACATTCTCTTAGGCCAATTTACCTCATGGGGTTATTATGGGAAAAAATACAGAAAGGGGAGTGGCATCCACATTATCTTGAGTTCCTAGAGAAAAATGGGGATAAATCTAATGAATGAATAAATACTTGGAACACTGGGGTATGTGTGTACTGGATCCTAAAATGACTGCCATGGTGAGACATACCTCATAACAAAAAAACCACATGGACCACCCCAAAACTGCTTCCCATTTGTTCCTCTGGCATTACAGGATCTTATTTACCACCTCAAAGTTCACATCCCTAAGAGATTCTCCCCCCCCCCTTTAAATTAAAGTTAGGTAGGACAAGGAGCTATATGGCACTTGGGAAAAAGTCTGCATTTTATTTTTGCTGTTTTAATTGGTTCTGCAGAATGCTTTAAATGCTGATTTTATTGCACGCCACCCAGAGTGACTTAGTGTGAAATGAGTGGCCATAAAAGTATTGGACAAATAAAAATAAATAAACAACATATCTAAGTCTACCAGTGAATTGAAAGATACATTGCCTATCTGTGGTATAACTCTGCTTAGATAATTTTTGGCATAAAACAAAGGCAGAATGAATGAGTGTAAACTCCAGGCTGATTATCCTTACGTATCTTTGCTTTAATAACGGAGCAGGGAGAATTGCTTCTACTTCTCCAAACATATATATGGAGAAAAGAGAAACTGTTCTATACAGAATAAATCTGAAGCAGAACAAAGCAAAAGAACAAAAAAAACACAAATCAGTCTCTAGCTTCTGGAGAAAACCACTTAAGCCATATGGTATAATGACAACTCTGGAAGCTTCAGTTCTTTTTTCCTTGCTCCAAATTCCCTTCTGACTTCATTTTCCAATGTTGCCCATGTATTTAGACAGCACCATATACTCTCTATCCTAACCAACCGGCTGCTCGTTGACATTTTCAGCTGTGGCTAGCAAGTGGAATATGCTTTCCCACTGCAAGTTAAATCCCTCTGCATGTAAACCAAGGATCAGCTCACGGAAGATCTTGTCCAGGCTGGCCTCTGCAAGGCACGTTGGGAAGGGGGTTTCAACACATCTGAATAGGCCCCCAAAGCCTGGCATGAACAAAACACTGCAGATGTTATTAGACTGTGCTAAATTGGCCAAGAAAAAGCCTAGGAGGGAAGCCTCGGCTAGGTTTCAATTCAGCAAGCTTCACACATGTTCAGAATTACATGCTGTCTCCTTTGCACGCGACTCTCAGAACGTGCGGGTGAGAAAAGGGGCACTTCAGCCTAGATAGCAGAGAGGAATCCGAATGCACAAAACGATGCCATACCTTCCCCAGAGTCTCCTCCCCCCGCCCCATGGATAATGCAGGATTGTTAAAACAGAATTCTCATAGTCACCATGATGTAATAACTGAGCCCTTGGGGGCGGGGTAATGTGAGACTGCATTGATAGCTCCGTGGCACATATTCTATTCGTATCCAAAAGCTGGCCCTGAAATACGGAATCCTCTCTGAATGACTACCATTTAATTGCATTTGGGCTCAGCAGAAGTAGATTCTTTCCCAAATTCTGATCAGTGTTTGCTTTGCTAAACAAATGATTTTTCTTTTAAAAGGGATGCTAAAATGTACTCTCACTTGTTGGTGCCTATTCAGTTCATTTCTTAGCCAACTATAATGGTATGTGAGAATGATCTTGGGAGACAGAAGAAAGAGACACAGGCTAGACAACCATCATGCCAAAGTTAACTGAGCTCACAGAAGGAAACGGGGTGCTGGAAGAGTTTCAGAAACACCACCCCCTCCAGTTTTCTGCAGAGTAACAAGAGAAATATCTGCAGTCTTGCAAGATTCTGTTAATCTAACCATACAATACAGAGTTAGTACTCATAGTTGTGCTTCTTGTCTGACAACCTCAAAGAACTAATACCAACAGGGAAGATGTGGTGATTTCTTTCTAAAAAAAAGGCAGAGAAATCATTATCTATGCTCATGTTTGACAACTTTGTGTGGACTTCAACTTCCAGAATCCCTCAGCCAGCTGGCTGGGGATTCTGAGCTTTGAAATCCATACATCTTTAAACTGGCAACTTTGGAAGAACAATGCTGTAGAGTGAGACAGATGGAGTTAACCAGTGGAGATGTAGAACTCCCTCTCTTGAAAAAAAATAAAAGGAGACAAGAATATGGCTGCCCTTAATCTGGTCTTCATCTGATGACTTGGAACTCAGTTCACAGGACAGCCAACAGCCATGCCAACTCCATAGTTTGGAACTGACAGTTCATCACATTAGGATCATCTTTTTCAAAAGTACTTGTAGAATAAAGAATAAACTCCCTCCTCACAAACTCATAAACAAATACAAGATCTATTAAGTGACTTGGGCTTATGTTTCTTCTTATACTTCTACTTGGACAATCAGCTCTAGATGAATGGTACTTCATTTATTATGCAGATGTCAAATTTACATTTTGTGTGTATAATATTTGACTAAATTTGACTCACACACTAATGCAAGAAAAATCACAGATCTTAAACCTGGACTTGACCCTGCTGTGATTTATGGCACTATCCAGAGTCCCTAGGAAGAGTAGGAAAAATAAGGTCAGTTTATCTGCTATCACTGAAAGCCCTTGGCTGGCTAAGAAGACTGTCCTGGGTTCAACTCATTAAAAAACCACACTTACCTAACAGGAAATCCAAGACCTTGTTTATTTAACTGAGTCTTATAGCGAAATTCTGAACCCCTAGCAGGCTTGACATCCCAAAGATGCATCCTCAAGCAGCTATCAGAGTTTACCACTGCTAACAACATCACTGCTGGACAACCTTCTCTGATATTCTTTACGGAAAACCTGGATGAGGTTGCCTATATAACCTCAAAGTTTAATTATGATTATTCCTTGACCTTGATGTAGTCCCCTTCTTAGCAAATTCTGTCCAAAGTTCATTCTAACAGGTAAAAATAATGGAGATTGCATTGCTTGCCAAGGGCTTCCTCAAATCGGCAGCCAGGAGCAAACCCAATGCAGATTTTTATATCATACGTCAGCCTTCTCCAACCTGGTAGCCTCCAGGTTGTGGATAAAGCAAGTCCCAGAATCCCAGCTGTATTTCTGCCAGGCTGGCTATAGCTTCAATACTTCTGGACAGCATCAAGTTAGAGAAAGCTTCCAGATGTTGGGAGAGCTGGAATAATGGAGCTGGCTAAGCTACTACTAGACCTTCTACACTATGATAGATTACAAGTTTGAGAAGAGACTTCTTCACACCCACAGTCCATGTGGCTGCAACAAGTCTCACCCAATCTTCCTCCCTAAAGCAACGGTGCGCAACTCTATGCGGGGAGGGGACTATGGGTGACAATGATCTGTTCAAAGACCAGCCAGGCATTTTAAAAAGTGACAAAACATTTAATCTGTATGAAACCAACATTTCGTTTAAATTAAAACAATTTTACAGCTAATATGATTACTGCATCCCCATGTATTTTTACAAGTCTTCTTTTCTGCCACATGAAATACAACTGGGGTTGAGGGGGCAGGGGACACCATCTCAGGAATCCTTGCAAGCATGATGCTGTGCCTCCTACATATGTCTGCACCGCTTTGAACTCTGTAGCTAAAATTAAAGAAAGGCTAAGCGATGCTCTCTTGCTGCTGCTGAACATCATGAGGATCTTACAAGAACCCACCATCCCTCTTAAAAAAAATCCCCACTTTTTACCAGCATGGTGAGCTTTTGCTGCTGACTTCCTAACCCGAAAAATGTGACCATTGTGGTTTATTTCTCCAACCCTTTAGTCCATTTCAGGAAATTCCAGTTAATTATATACAAAAGAGCGTGTGTGGGAGTAGGGGCAGAAGTCTAAGAGACTGGAGGCAGTCTTCATGAATAGGAAGGTGAAGAGAGAGAGAGAGCCTCCAAGGCCTTTATGTGTCAAGGAAATTTAACCCTCTTGGCTGAAGGCCAGGAACTTTTCATGTGGATTGGAAACCTCAGCCAGGAGATTCTCGGGTGCTAGAAAGAACCTTTAATTTAAACCAGGTGCCTCTGGAAGGGGAAAAAAAAACACTTCATGAAAGGCAAAAACTTGGTCGCGTTCCCTCAAAACAAAAGGGCAATCACGCACATTTTGACTGAAATATCCCCCTTTTTGGAATGCAGCCTTCATGCTTTAAACAAACTCGCTGAAACCTCATCCATTTGGACAATCAGCATGAAACTGAGACTACCCATATTCCTGGAGCCAGAGCAAATGCTTGAGGAGGATGCCAGCTATGTCCGCCCAAAGCTGCAGAGGCCTTACAGTATGGAAAGCAGCACACCAGGCTGGCAGGGAACAAAGGAAAGTGGAGCTTGTGGCTGTCAGCCTTCACAGTGGCCTTCCTTGGTTGCTGCTGTCTGCAAAAATTAACACTGTGAGTGCCATGGGAAGCAAGGAGGCCCATGGAAGATGGCAAGGAACGCCATTCATATTGCCTCTTTGCTGACTGCCAGGGGCGACAGTGGAGACAGGGAGGTGTTGGGGGCATGTGTTGCTGCTGTCACACCTTTGCCTACAACCCTTATTCATTTCCTCTTCTAGACCGCCGGGTGGGGTGAGATAATAGAGAATGGCTGCCCAGGGATGAAGCTTCCTACATAGAAATTCCTGGAGATTTAAGAATACATAAGATAGACTCTGAATATAAAAAAGGGAATGGCATGACTCCATGAGGGGTCCTTGGAGCTCTCTGAGCTTGGCTGTTTTCTTGCAGACATTTCATTACCCAAATTGAGTAACTACTTTAGTACAGATGAGGCTACCTAGTTTGAGTAATGGAACATCTACAAGAAAATAATCACGCTCAGAGAGCACCAAGGACTCCTCACTTCAACCCTGAGCTACAAATATTCTTTGTTATTGGCATCACTCTGCATTTTAATGAGGGTGGCCCCGCGTGATTCCCTGCAGAAAATTCAAGGTTAAATCTAGGCCATTAGAACCGTTACATAGATCTCTGGCCTGTCCTTTATAACGTAACAGTCTCCTCTGACCAGCATCAGGTTTTGGGAACTCTTCCATCAATTGGTACTTGGAATCAGATTTGGAGCTTTATACTGATAAACCAAGACCTCAAGTACCAAATAATGTCCTTTCCCAAGTAAACATCATGGAGCCCAAGTCATTGGAAATATATATATATCCACTAGGACTCCTTCTGTGTCTCCCACTCTGAGTAGTGAAGTCAAAAGTATAGTCTTTTTTTTGCTATTTGGAGGGCTGGGGCATTTTAAGGGGTAAAACTGCTTAAATACTGCTTAATGCATTCCATTTACTCCTTGTCAGATTGGGTCTGGTCCATCCACTGTTGGAAGGCAGTTCCAAACATGGCGCACAAAGTCTGGTGCAGCCCCTGAGCTAACAAACATGGGCTCCAGCCTGATCCTTTTGCTTTTAAACAAGTGGGGCTGAACATCTGCCTCTACAGTTTGCCAAGTTCTTTTTTTTAATTTTTGCATAGGTATGTGGATCGCTACAGGAGGAACAGAACATATGCCATATATTGAAAGCCCAACTTTCATTAATTCTCTGTGGAGGTAAGATATCCTTTTGGGGAAGGATACGAGTATAGCATAGAAGGAAACTGATCTGGTGCAAAATTAGAGCTCTTCTAATTTCCCTAACAATGCCCTCATCTTCCATCTTCCAACTCCCCGTGTCCATATCAGCATCTCCTGAGCCTTTTGCATCAAAAGGAGAAGAGAATGACTCTGAGGCCACTTGCGCAGGAGCCCCTGAAAATTCCAACTTTGCACACAAGAAATAACATAAGACAGCAACTCTTGGCTGGGATTTATAAAACACTCCATAAATCTCCAATCGGATTATTTATAGTGCCTTTAATGTCTTTCAGTAGCTGAAAGAAAGTACTCCAAATGCCATGGAAATCTGTGCTGACATCTATCATGTAATTCTGAATTGGGCAAAATAAATAATAGGCCTCGGTCGCATTTTTGCTCTTTGTGTGAATGGCATAATTGGCATGAAAGAGGATTGCAGTGCTGAGAATTTTCAGCCAAGACTTCCATTGGTTGAACTCTGGGAATTGCAGTTCCCAACACATCTGGAGGGGTCTTGGGAGAGAAAGTTTGCCAGAGTAAAGCTTGAAACATAAAAAAAAGTAGAACTAAGCGACTGAAACTCTATACAACTTGCACTAGGCACAATATTATGCTAAAACTTTCTACATTTATTCCATTTAGCTACATGTAATAACTAAGAAATATGAACACGATAATCTATTCTTCAGCTGTTTTCAGCAGAAAGTTGCTTTTTGTTTGAGAATTAATTTCTGACTTACCCAGCTAAAACTATAAAAAAATCCAGACGATTCCACGTGTCTCCCAGGTAGCACTTCTTCCCAAAAATCCCCAAGGCAATCATCTTGATTATCATTTCCACCGCAAAGAAGGCAAAGATAAAATCATCAAAACTCTGGAAGATAAAGAAGCAGGATCTGTGACAAAAATCTGAGGTGGTGACAATTCATTTTTCAAGAAATCTGACCCAATCTGTTTTAAGGCCATCCTCCATCACAATCTTATATGCTCCCGAAGATGACACTTCCCACATTACTAAGTATAAAAAGATGATGGGAAAGGAAATTATTTCACCCCTAGAACAGAAGTGGGATGAAAGTGCACAGTTATATTAGCTGAATGTTTCCTCATCTCCAGTGCCAGCATGAGTGATGAATGTCTTATGAAGTTGGCTATGAGTCTCCAATCACAACCAGATTTATTTAGGTAAGAAGCCAAGATCTGAACAAACTAGACTATGAATTACCCTCATCTGACAGATTATTTGTCCCATTTTGTGTCAAAAAAACTCCCCTATATTTTAACAGTAGAATTGGTGGTTTTACTTGCTGTTTAGATCCAAATTTCAGTTCTCGTTGGATCTCCCACTCTGAATAATGTTTGGATTTGAGGAGAATTCCCCATCCCAAATAAATGTTTGGCTCTGGGTATTCTAATTCCTGCTAGTTTCTGCAGTAAATTTAGCATTCACTGTTTTCCTTGGATATATGTCATGAAAACTATGCATATGGATAACTCAAGAATGATAGGTAAGAAATCCATCTTGGCTCTTTACCCATATGGCAAACATACCTGAGAGAATTGCATCTAACAGAACTTCCCTACATCCATGGAATGTAGAACATGGGATATAAGGTCTTAAATCAGGTCAAAGCTATTCTCACTCAGACATGCGTATCGTGTTCTTTATTTCTTTGTTTGTGAAAGTTAATATAGCCGCCCAACTCACTTTTGGTGACTTCGGGTAGCTTACGAAGATAAAAACCCAATATGAAAAATACAATAGAAAGCAATAACCCCCCAAACCCCTGATGACAACAATCAGTCAATCAAATAAGTCACTTGATGGGCTCTATCCAACTCTGGGTTCCCTGGGCCTGTTGGCAAGCCGGCAGGGACTTGCAAAAGTGTGTCAAAGTGGGAGCCAATTTTATCTCATCAGGGATGATGTTCCAAAGGGAAGGAACCACCATGGGGAAGGATCTACTTCTTGGTTCTGTTAGGTCATTAGGAAAGGGGACCTGTAGGATTTCCTGGCTCCTCACTCTGGTGAGTCAGGTAGATGTGACTGGGAAATACGGTCCTTCAAATAACCTGGTCCCAGGCCATGTAGGACTTTGAAGGTGACAAACAGCATCTTGAATTGGACCCAGAAACAAATTGGCAGTCAATGCAACTCCAGGAGGAGAGATGACACATGTATATGTTTAGGCCTGCACAAAATCATGTGGGCCACTGCAATGTGAATACTTTTCAAGGGCAGTCCCATGTAGAGTCCTAGTTAGTCCTTTAAAAAAAGAAAGGAAGAAAAAGCTAGAGATGTTAGAGTTTGAAACTGAAGCCTGTTGCAGTCAAAACATGAGCTTCTTTTCCCACTAAGCTATGGCTTCTCTCTGGTATTATACTTTGACAAACCAGCATAAAGATAAAACAAATTTTACCTGGAGAATCTTGCAGCGTGGAGAGCCACAGCCCATGTCTTCACAAGGGTGGAACATGCCCAAAGTGACACAGTTCAGGAGAATTACCAGCATACTGATTCTTTCAAACCAGGTGCAAAGGAGATCAGTCAAGGAAAAGACCAAGTTCAGAAAATGACTTTAAAATGAAACATGCATGGAGACATTTTATGCATATTTTAGTTAAGGCTCTATAGAAAAGAGTAGCCAAAATATGTTCTGTGCGGATTTGAGTGCCAGTGTTTTCCTGTAACAATAACAGCAACAATATTACTTCTTTGTAATTTACCTTCTCCGGACAGAAAATCATGTATCTTGCTCTTACCAATCGGTCACACCTCTATGCGCCTCAGTTCATATTGCAGTTTTGTAAAACACACATTTTACCTGAGTCCTATCTTTGGCCAGCACTTCTTGGGAGTGTTAAATGAAAAATAATGCCTTCACCTCTATAATTTTAAATTTCAAATATTTTAATAAATGAATTAGGAAAATAATCTTTGAAATGAGCTTTTCTGTTACTTGTATTTACTTCTCCATATATTACCAACATTTACTGCACTCCTGTCAACAATCGGCAAACTAAATAATGCCACAATAAAAGAACCCCACACTTTGTCTCTTCAACCATGTCAAGACAATCCTTTCCACCTGCCCACAAATGTATTTCTTCAATTTTGGGGAAAGATGGAAGCACTGAGTTTGAACTATGTGGTAAATGGAGTAAAAAGGTTAACAATCAACTTCTTGGGTAGCTCATGACATGAAGCCAAGGAATGTGATGTCGTATCAAAATTTCCTTCTTGTGGTTCCAAACTCTGCTTAATTATTGTTTCCAACTTTAGGGTGTTGCAATGTACTGCTTTGAGTTGACAATGGTGCCAGGTTCAAGAAATTCCATGTGACTAACAGCATCTGCACTACCCAAACCAAGAGATTTCCTGCTGTGGCCTGAGCTTTGCACCCCCCTCCTCTCCAGAGATTTCAAGATGATATTCATGGACTGACACTTCATTTATGGTTAATAATGATGAGCCTGATTCATTGCCTGTTGTGATCTGTGGAAGAAATTTCTCACCTTCATTTTTGCAGTGTGACAACAATTACTGCAAAATGTCAAGTCTTAAAAAGTTTTATCCGAAATCTAACTTTTATATTTATCTCTACTCTCAGCATTCAAGGGACCTTACTTTGCACAGTTTTCTGATATTGAACAATAATAATGAAAATCAATAATGTGATCAATAAAGTGAGCGTGCACATTTCTGTGGAAAGAAAAGCTTGACAGCCATTTCACTTTGAGTGATCAGCTGATTGTCTTCAATTAGTTCCTCACCCTTTGTCATATGAAACTCATTGGTTGCTGTCGTATGTCATCTATTTTGTCCTTCCTTGATCATAGAAAATCAGCTCTTCCTGGTTTACCATCTTGACATTTTTGGTCCAGTGATGCACAGTATTCATTTCAACACAGTCATCCCTATAAACCACCTGCATTGAGTGATGTACCTCAGTTGAAAGGAGACTTTCAATAGTCAAAAATTGAATCATGGCACTCTACACTGATGTTTTGATTGCATGAACAATAGCATAAATGTGTTCTCATAGCAATTTCCTGAAGTGAAATAACAGATGCTAAAGGACATATCAAGAACCAATTTTTGTAGTGGTTAAGGCATCAGGCTAGAAACCAGGAGACTCTGATTTCTAGGACCACCTTGGGTATGAAGCCAGCTGGGTGACCTTAGGCCAGTTACTTTTTCTCAACCTTAATGTTGAGGTAAAAGGGGGGACGAAAATTCCCCCATTTGATAGACGGTTGCCTTTCTGCAGCTCTGATGGCATTTTGAAAGAAATAAAACCCGGTAGATATCTAAGTAAATACTTTTATTCAA
>JANHFO010001954.1:381758-395201 GCA_032468095.1 Pareas carinatus | reverse complement strand
GATAATTGAAAATTCTACATATTGTAAGTTATAATTCTGTTTGTTGTTGACCAATAAAAACTTTTTCTATTAAAAAAAAAAGAAATAGACTCACAAACACAATGGTATGCAGGAACTGGGTACATCTTGAGATATTTATTCGTATTCATATACCGTCCCTCTTCATAGACTCAGGGTGGTCTATGATATCTACTTTCCAACACACAAGCAGGACTAAGGTGAACATAAGCCTGCTATGACTCTGCAAACCAATAACAATCTCTCCTATCTCTGCTCCAGGCAACCTGGGAGAGGGTGAGAAAAATATATAAGGCCCCACAGGACACAACTGCACCTTTGGAGGGTGCCAGAGGATTCTTCAATGCATCCAAGGTTTAAGGAAGACTCAATTGCCTGCCCTACTGAGTTTCGTTGATGGAAGGGGATGAGATGGCGCACTGTTCTTTGACTAAAATAGCAAAATGTTCTCAATTGACCCTGTTTCTTGCAAAGAATCCTAAGATACTCACCCCTTGGCTTGAGTAAGTGAAACCCTTCAGAAAGATTCTATTAAAAGAATCTAATGCTGTGGACACACAGAAATAGTGCTCAATTTATGACCACAACAGGAACCAGAATTTTCACTGATAAGCAAGGCAGTTGTTAGGTGAATCATGCCTGATTTTATGAACCTTTTTGCCACTGTTATTAAGTAAATCATTGTAGTTGTTAAATGAATCATGTGATTGTTAAAGGAATGTGGTTCCCCCCCCTTGACTTTGCTTCTCAAAAACCAGCTGGCAAATGGCAGTCACATGGCTCTGGGATGCTGCAGCTGTCACAAATACGTGCCAGTTGCCAACATCCTAAATTTTGATCACAGAGCCAAGGGGATGCTGTGACATTCGTAAGTGTGAGGACCAGTCATAAGTCACTTTAACTTTGAATGGTTGCTAAACAAATAGTTGCAAGTCAAGGGTTGCCTGTATAAAATATTCTTTCTCCAAAGACATTTTGATTCAAAGTGGATTAATCCTGACCACCAATTAAGACTTTTAATTTAAGTCCATCTTTTTCTCCGTCAATCTATACCTATCTAAACACACTTTGCCCCTTTCCTGGATCAAAAGCATCTTCTCTGCGTGTCTCCTCACCCCCCCTCATCTTCTCCAATCCTTCTCCACCGATGCCTCCCATCTTTTGGAAAATCTTTTTTATCAGTAGAGGAGTATGAATGTTTAAAAAGTCTGCAGCAGCAAAAAGAGGCATCAGCTGCTGCAAGAACAAAATTAATCCTATAAATCGCAAGAAGCAGAGGAAGCCGTAGTTCAAAACTGCCAGTGTCAGAAACCCCTCATTATAGTTCCCTGCTATTCCTCTTTGTGGGGCTGTCTGCTTAAGCAGCCTTCTCCTTTGCTGATGTTATATAACCAAAGGGAAACTTCCATATTCTCTCCCCTTCTTGCTCATAGCTAAATAACTGTCTGTTATATAAGGCCCTGCTGGACACATTTGCATTATTTTTCATTGTCACTGTTTATGCAGATGTTGATGGGGATTAGCCGGCATGTGTCAAATCTTTCAGGGGGAGAGGGGGGGATGAAGGAAGTGAGTGAGTGTCTTATCTTACTCTCATAAACACATGGAGAATTTTGCAGGGATGTGTGCATAGTGCCACTGGTAGGGAATGTTCCCAACTCCTTAACACACACACCCCTGCCAACAGTCAGCAAAGTAGATCAGAATAAAGGCAGCTTCCTAAGCAGGAAGGTCTCTGTCTTATTCTTCAGATATTCCAGCAGGTTACACAGATAAGCATTTCACACCTGCTGTGCTCTTTTCTGGGCCCCAGATGGCACCATGACACCAAAGAGGCAGGCGCTGCTTTTAAAATAAGCCTTTAAATCAAGGTCACCTACGTTGGGGCCGGACCCCTGAACAGGCCTACTTGCAAAATAAATCCCACTGGAATCAGCAGTGCTGACTTCCTAGGAAGCAGGCCTTGGAGAGAGAGAAATCAACTGGTGGTCTTGAAAGACCGTTCAACAGTTCCTAGGGTCTCAGGATCAACCCAGACGGAGAAACTGCAGGTGTCTTTGAGTTATTTCCTAAGCAGCTATGCAGGGAGGCTCTTATGGTCTGTGGGAACATCCTTGAGAGATAGAAAGAGAAAGAGCTGCAACCAGGGCAGTGGTCAGATAAGACAGTGCCCCCGCCAACCTTTTGGGCACCAGGCACCGGTTCCATGGAGAAAGAGTTTTCCACGGACAAGTGGGGGGGGGCATGGTTTCAAATGCTGCTTGCATCTTGCAGATGGGGCTTCACTTGTTTCTGTGGCCGGGTTGCTGGCATGCTGTGGACCAGCATGGACTGGGTGTTGAGGACCCTTGAGATGAGAGACACCTCAGTGCACATAAGAAGTGGGGAACAACACCCCCACGTTTTGAGGAAAGTAAAAGGAAGTGGAGAGATATTTTCAGACTTGCAAGACTGATGTCAGCCCTTTGAGGTAATCTAGACAAGAAACCAATATCTTGAGTACCAGCACCATCTTCTTTGCAAGGTTACAGTAACAGAAACAAGACTGAAAGCACATATTTCTCTCCCCAACTTCCCAGGAACTTGGGAGATCTTTCAATTTACAATTTTCACAACCTGCTAAGCTACAACAAATTGGGCGATTGAGTCTAGAATGAAAAGCTCATATATCAAGCACATTTGGATTACTTTGGAAATTGTTATGTGAATCTCTCCTGATTTCAGACATGAACGCAGGTGTGTAGCAGTGTGGAGTTGAGAGTGGTTTTAGCGCCTGAAGATCTCAGAAAATCCTTGGTGATTGTACTAGGGAATCCCAGTCCTGAATCAGCAATCAAAACCAGCAATGTTATCTTATGCAGGTATATATGTTATCCTTCACACCCAGCAGCTCCCTGGGGTTAAATGACTTAAAACTGTCTTATGCAACCTCATCTTTAGATGGCGATGTTGGCCATTATTTCGCAAAGAGACAGTACTGGTTAACCACCCTTCTACTTATTCTATTCAATGGGGCTACGGATGGCCCCAAAGTCCTACCATGTTGGGCATCACTGACCCCGACAACAATGAAAGCACACACATGCACACAGTTTTAACTTTAATAGAGACTGACAACAAACCAGATTCAGGTTTAATCACATTAACAAATCTCTCCTCCCAGAGAAGGGCAGTCTGTGGGTTCACCTCTCATGTGTTAAGTATACTAAACACTAACACTCTGTTTAATTAATATCCAAACTCGACATAAACAGGTCAGGCAGACAACAAATCATCCTTGAAAGCGGTGGGGTGGAAGCCCCATAGTGGCAGCTGGAAGCACAATCCAGATCCTGAAATAGGTTTTTTTAAAAGCACGTTCACTGGCGTCAATTAAAGAAAGGAAGCAGTAGTAGAAAAACAGTCACCTTGTTAGTACTGAAGATGGGTTTATTTATTTATGTGTTCCTCTATACTGCATCACTCTTACTAAAAGGTACAGGAAAGTTTTCTTTCTTAAAAGCCTGATTTGAGGAACGTAGCACCTCATACACCCAATGTACTTATCCAGCTAAGCCAGCCTGATCATGCCCACTTAGGTAAATAAATATACAGTAATGTGAACTGAGGAAATAGATAATCATATAATCAGTTCAGCATCCATTCTCCTGACCCTGCCATCTTTTCCAGGGAGTTCAACAACCACAATAATTGCTTCAGTTTCTTTCAGTGATTATAATCTTTGTGCTGTACCTTTGTCCATATCGTCAGTTAGGGACCAAAAAGCTTAGCCCACGTGTTGAGTTGGTAATGATTTTACCCACTTCAGTTGCAGAGCAAAAAAGACTTTGCAGAGATTTTGAGCAATAAGCAGTGATCAGAAGCCTCAAGCATCATTGTTCCTCATGAGAAAAGCCTCACCATGCACAGCCTCCCTTTATCTTAATTGAAAAAAGCCAACAGGTTGGCAGCAATACAAGGCCATAGCAAGTCTTCTCCAGAGCATATTTTGTTATTTGCAGGGACAACTGATCACCTTGCTATGTAGAAAAAAGGAGGTTAACCCTATAGGGACACACAGCTGTTAAATACAATCTTATGTTACTTCTCGCATATTCACCTGTTAGAGGGCATTGCAGTCATTTACAGTAGCCTTCCCAAACCAATGTGTTGGATGTCTTATCCCGTTATTTCTTATCAACTTAGCAAAAGGGTTAGATGGGAGATGAAATCCAATACAAATGAAGGAAATCAGGTTTGGGAAAGATAGCTTATTATACACTCTAAATGACTGACAATCAGCTTTGAAAAGGCAAAAGCAAATTGATATAGTAGTAATGGTAATAAGAGCAATTTCATTCCCTGATTCTGTTCAGACTTGGCTCTCCTCAGGTAAACTTTTAACATTCACACCAGACTTACAACTTTGGGACAGCGTCTCTCAATGCTGGAATCCATCCAGTGTATGGATAATTTTTCATTAATTGCTAGTACTTCTCGAGTGACTTATTGGCACCAAAGCTTTGCTTACAGGAAATCAAGCACTGCATCCAGTTTACATATGCTGTGGATGTACACATTGAATGGATCCACATGTACATGTTGGATGAATCCATAGGATGGATTTTATGTAAAATTTAAATTACTTGCTTTCATAGGCAAAGACACATCTAGTGTTGTTGGTTCTTTACCCATCTCTACATTATAGGCTAAAAGAACTCATTAGGAATGTGTGTGTGTGATTGTATGTGTATAGATGCCTTTGAGTCAGGGTTGATTCCTGGCAAAGTATGGAAGAACTCTGCAGGTTTTTTTGACAAAGATTTTAGAAGGGTTTTGCCATAACTGCTTGCTATGATGGCTCAGAGAAAGTGACTGATGCAAGGTCACCTGGCTGGCTAAGGGGAGACTTGAACCTACTATCTCTCAGTTTCTAGCTTGGTGCCAAAGCTACACAAAAGAGAGCCACTAACTGCATTAAAGCGTCTTCATCTCTGGGTTTGAAGAGTAAAAGAAATATAAGGGGGAGAGAGAGAGAGAGTAAGATATCAGTTTTATTCCAGCTAGAGGAGAATGCGTCTGGTACCAAGATCTGGAATTGTTCTACAAGGTTTTCAAGTCCAGACTTAGCATGCCAAAAACTTCAGAAGTAAATCTTTCAAATTAAGACACTGGTCTGCAAAAGAGAGGGCTGCTTGTGGTTTTATCTGCCACCTCAAGCTCCGTTCTCCCCAAATCTAACCTTTCTTCCAATTTAGAAGACCCAACATTTTTTTCAAACTTGCCTTCCTGAACACATACAGAAAATCCAGACAGCTGCTAGATGAGAGCAAAGAGACATAGAAAATGTTACCTGTTTCTCCCCTCTAGGATTCACCTCGATTTTTGCAGTCCAGATCTGGTAGCTCTACCTGAATCTGACTAGCACTTTATCTGAATGAGCCAATCATCATTTTAATGCAATGAAAGGAATCTAGAAAATTAGAGCTACCAAAATGATTTATTCTTAAAAAATTCTGATATTACTAATAGCAAATTTGGCCATAATTAACCAAGTTTTTGAAGTCTTGTATGTTGACATTTGTTGAAAAGAAGCAAACTATATGGTATAAACAGACAACTTAAAAGAAGAAAGCAATCATTGTTTTTGAGATGACTTTTATAAGGAAAATATCAATTAAAATTCAGGATTGATTAGTTGACTAGTTATCAAATAAACTGATGTCAACAATAGCTGAAATAAATAATGTTTTAAAATGTATTGAACAAAATTCAGGAGGTAGGCTTTTATTGCCCCCAAAAGCTGACAGTAATCCAATCATATATAAAAAGGGAGACAGTCCTTGATCTCACATTCAGAATTCATCACGCTGTCATAAAAATGTTCCAAAATAATTTCTAAACGCAAGCCCATTTAGCAATTCAGAGGTACTGCTCTTCTACATTCCTCAAAAAGAGAATTTATTATTTCTAACCAATGTCCATGTCACCCAATCCCAAATGTCTTTAAAATAATATAATTTATCCCAATAACAAAACCCTGCTCTATAAACAAAATATTATAGTCCTGTGTAAAGTGATATGCTTTGAGCCTTTTCCTAGACTGTCACAATGAGATGGCTGGCTTCAGTTCTGAGAACAAATGGTTTAAAACTCTAGCGCCCACCATTGAAAAATCATTAGATGCTAGGTGCATCCATGCCAAGGGCTGCAAAAGGTGGTTTATTAAGGCAAGGTTACATTACTGCTTTCAGGAAAAAATAACATTTACTCATGGCTTTATTTGCATGCTTTTTAAATCACACACAAAAAATTTAAGGCAAAAAAATCCCCAAGCCCAAACTATGCTTATATGTATATGACAAGATGAATGCACTTTATGATTATGAATGTATGTTATGATTGTGATCACAGTTTTATTGTATGTATGTAGGTATAGAGCATGTACACCGGATACAAATTCCTTGTGTGTCCAGACACACTTGGCCAATAGATTTTGATTCTGATTCTGATTCTGAAAAGAAAAAGAGAAGTAGTAGTAGAAATTCAGAGCAGTCGATTGTGAAGGTAAATGTGAAGCCGAGCACTTCTGTCTCTCTTATCCTAGCAGCTAGAGTACATAATTTTAACCATTTTAAAAGAGCCTTATGGATGTAAAAGATATAATGATGGCAGGATAAACACAAAATGAAAGGTAAACAGTGCAAAACAGTTTCATTACATCAATCTTGTCAAAGGCCATTTGTCTTTCAGAGTTGAGTGCACTTTGCCAATTGTGAAGGGCTGACTCTTCAACCTATGGTACAAAAAGAAGTTCATTATAAATGTGCATTTTTTAAAATGGAGGAAGAGCAAGGAAGAGCAGGGACTAAAATGTAACACCTGGTAGTAATGTTACCTACTTTCTTCAGAGTTTATAAACAAGCAAATGAAGTCAAGTTTGAAAATGCCCCAGATTTCTGCAGTGAGATCTATGTAGGACAGAGTCAAACAAGGGGAGCTAATAGCACAGGATGGTCTATCACAAGACCAAGGAAAGTGACAGGAGAAAGCAGCTGTGTAAATTCTAAAGAAACTGCACTATCAACTCTATTTTTTAATTTGAATCTGGTCTATCATTGTTCTCATTTCTGCAGACCTCAAGACACTAAGAACGTCCCAGAAATACCATAAACCGATCAGCACTCACTCCATAGTTGACCCAAAGGAAATGGCAAAAACACTTACCCAATCAATCATCTTCTGTCCCATGGATTACTACAGATTCAGGAGGAACAGAAACCGCCTCATCCCCACTCCACAATAATGGAAGTTAAACTGCTAGCCAATTCTCATCAAAAATGTCAGTTCATGTTATCTGCAATTCTTAGCTCGTTTGCTTTCAAAAAATGACCAATTGCTATTGGGGAAACTGGCTGTAATGACATCATTTTTCTGTTGTCCTTGAAAACCTCTTGTAAGGTATTCTGACAACATCTGCAACCAGGTCCTTTCCCCAAAAGCTATAATCAAAGTTGCATGGTGCTGTAGCGACTGGGAAGGAGATGAATTCTAAACAACACCTAGCAAAAGATAATCAAGGAGAGAATATGGGAACTCTAGACGTTACTTTGAAATACGAGGCAGGATGAGTTAGGAGATTAGAGCACTAGAGGGAAATAAAACCTCCACACAAACTTTATAGAGATACTGCTTTGCAAAGAAAAAAAAACACCTTTATTCTAGTTTCAAACAGAGTGATACAAATCCAGAAATAAGTAGACTCAGCTCCCATAATTAATCTGCTATGTAACTTCAAGTAGGTGTTAGATTTGCTACTCAACTATTGCAAAACTCTTCATAGATGTTTATGTACAAGTGCCCTTTAACGTGCAACTACTATTGATTTAGGAGCTGGAAATAGTGGCTATCATTTAGTAGCTACCATTTTTAAAATCAAGGACAGACTAATAAAGAGGTTCACTCTTTGGTCTCCATCTGACTTGGAACAACAGACTCCCTGATTGCCTAATTTTTTTAATTCATGTATATGTATATGTATATGTATATGTATATGTATATGTATATGTATATGTATATGCATATGCATATGTATATACATTTTCCTATTTGATAGAAAAGGAAAATATATTGAGCAATTACCTAAAATTGTTTGGAAGAGCGGGAAAGGGAAAACTCTGCCTCTACCACTATTTGCTATCTCTTCTCTACTTCTATCTCTATTTCAAGACCCCAACTTCTCTGTTTTTATATATCTAGTAGCTCTCTCTGCAATAGTTTTTTTTAAAGTAATAACGAGAACAACAGCAAAGAAGCAAACCAACAAAATTGGATAGAATATTCTTCATAACTAGATATTACTGCCTCGCTCTAATCCAGTATGACCTCATCCATTTTCTTCTAATAAACAAACATGGTTGTTTTAATTCTAATGAATAACGTAAAACACATGCACGAACACATAAAGAACCTGGAAATAAAGACATCATCTGCCTTAAGCCTGGTATGTGTCTGTTTTCTTTCTAATCCCATTACTGCTCTGAAATGAGGCCTATGGAATGCCATCTCTTCATTAGCAACTGTTCTGATATTCCCTCAGAAGCTCTGAGATTGAAGTGTAATGAATCACCAATCACAAAATACTTTCAGTCACATGGGCAATGCTACAGATGAGAGGAAGGATTAGAGATATAAAATCTAGCCATGGGTAATATTTCTGATAGTCCTATCCGAGTATTTTTCAAAGAATCGGATTCAGAATTTATTTTGCCAAGAGTGTGTCTGGACACACAAGGAATTTGTCTCCGGTGTACATACTCTATATGTACACACAATAAACAAACAGTGATTACAGTCATAAGATACATTCATAATAATAAAGTATATAAAATACATAAGCATAAGATACTGTACATTCATAATCATAAAGTATATTCATCTTGTCATGTACGTATAAGCATAAGCTGCTCCACAGAAGCCTCTGTAAAGCTTTGTCACTGCTTGTTCCTGCTGTATTGCTGAGCTGCCTGCCTTGGTGGCCACCAGCTGGCTTGACTTAGCTTCCTCCTCACCCTTCAGCTACACAACAAGCTGTTGCCAGTGAGAGGTTCAGTCAGTTTGCACAGCAGTCTTTATATCTTTTTTTTTATTTTAGCCTGGGTGATATGCATATTTAGCCAGGGTAGCATGTGTATATTTTTAAGTAGTTTGCATGTCTTCTTTTTTATTTTAAAACTGGATTGTAGTTTATTGCCATCAAGGATAAGATGGGAAACCAAAATGACTGGAAACACCCACCCTGTTTCCTCCAAAATAAGACCTACTCACAAAATAAGCCCCAGTTAAGATCATCAGCCAGATGAACCCATTTAGTACAGTATTTCCCCCCCAAAATAATATTTAACTGGTAAATAAGTCCTAATGCATCTTTTGGAGCAAAAATTAATATAAGAGTAGGTCTTAATTTCAGAAAACAAGGTAGGTTTTTCTCATTTGGAAAAAGAAACCACAATAACATAACACATAATAATCTGTTGACATGCAAGAGCTTGATTGTGGAGGTACTATCAGAATAAAACAACCAGGTCAAGGAGATGGAGTCAAGGCATAGGGAGTATAGCTTGTTTCTTATGCATTAATGATATGTGAAAATGACCTTGGGAAACAGGGGGGAAAGCCACAGCCATGGGAATGATCCAACAAAAAGCAGCTTAGCCCACAAAAGGAGTGTGAATATCTCAAAAGGAACCATTCCTAGTTTCTTCGGTACTCAAGGTGATGGGGATAATGCTGTACTTTCAGACTTGCAAGATTCTGTTAAACATAACCTTAGAATAAAGTAAAATTAGTCCATCTGGTCATACTTTCTGTTTGGACTGCTTCACTAGTCTCATCCCAAAGCACATCTTGCACATCTCTGATCCTGCCTCATGTTCAAGTGGAGACATGTAACTTTGCTAGCCTGGATCCTGGCTAGCCAATTCACCTTGCCTTGCCTCTATTAACCCGGAAGTCATTGTTTGAAGAAAGCAACTACAGGTAGTTCTTGACTTACAATTCATTTAGTGACAAAGTGACTTACCGAAAAAAGTGTCTTACGACTGTTGCAGTATCCCCACAATTATGTGATCAAAATTCAGACCCTTGGCCACTGGCCTGTATTTATGACCGTTGTTGTGTCCCAGGGTCAAGGGATCCCCTTTTGCGACCTTCTGACAAGCAAAGTCAATTGGGAAGCCGGATTCACTTAACCATGTTACTAACTTAACAACTGTAGTGATTCACTTAACAACCGTGGCCAGAAAGTTGTAAAATGGGGCAAAATTCACTTAACAAATGTTTCACTTAGCAATAGAAATGTTGAGTTCAGTTGTGGTTGTAAGTCGGGGACTACCTGTAATAGGATGATCTGCTTAGTTGTATTGGATGGGTTAAGGGAAAGAAGATCACAGACTCCCTGTCCACCAATGATCTCTCTCGTTCTTTTCTTTCCGTCTCTCTCGCCCTGTCTCTCTCTCCACACACACACACACACACACACACACACACACACACACACACACACACACAGATGTACCCACATAAGATACATGCAACTAGTTACCTGCCATCAAATTAACATCAACTTTGAGCAGCTACACATGCATTTTCTTCAGGATGAATAGACACGTGTACATTACTGAATAACCAAATCTAGGCCACAGGTTGCCAGAGGTTTTATGCCAATGCAATAATACAGACTATGTCAATAGTAAGACTTGCCTTGGAGATGAAATGTCTATTTTCCCGATATGCCAAATTCTAATTTGAACAGATCCTCACATATTTTGCTGATATAGCCACCTGACTAGCCCAGTCTGCTCTACCACTCAGGAACATAGGCCAATTGTAAACCGCAACTGCCACAGGTTGAAATGTTTGTGAGAGAGGACCTTCAGTTGCAGAACAGAATGAAGGAGAGTGAAATGTATTTAGAAAAATTCCAACACATTGTAAGGCGGATTAAAAAAAACCAAGAAATTTTATTTAAAAGCATATCCTCGGCGATGCTTTTCTTTGTCCCAGTTTATACAGATGTCAGCTTTAAAAGGAAGAGATTGTCATTTGAAAATCAGCAAAACATGGATCATCAAAAGGACTTACTCATAAGTAGTGTTTGAACTGGTCAAGGCAGTTTAAGACAATCCTGCAAGTCCAAGACAGTATGGTAATGCTTTGTAAAATATTTAGTCCAGACTGCAGTCTGCCACAACCTCCCATTGGACAATTCTTCCATTGCATCCTCCCATATTTCTGTTCCAAGAAAAAAGCAGCCAACAATCTTCCTTTCTGTGGGGAGATCTTACGGGACAAGTATACTTTCATGCATGTGTGTACATGTATCCGTACCGATATATATCTCTTCGTAATTAAACTGAATTTATATGCAGTATTAAAAGCATCTAAATATATATATATATATATTCAGTGCATATATATATATATATGCAGGCACAGCATACATAAATATATCTTATTGCCCTACAGTGCTGCTTTCTAGTGCCATTTAATACTACCTTCATCCTTAATCCTATAATAGTACAGTGGGTTATAACATCTGCTGTGTAAAGGCAGTTCTAAAAGGTATTAGAGACGGTGCTAAGGGATATTGTTGCCTCTGCAAAATTGCCAAGGAACTACTGAAATTGGCCTGCAACAAAATGAAATGCACCATCCAAAGCAGGCAAGACCTTTAAGGGGAAAAATTGTATTTTGCATGTGGAAAAAATACATCCTTATGTCACTTGGACAGTAAATGGGGGATTAAGAAACAGTGACATTGTTCGTTTCTGTCCCCTAAAACAGTTGCTGTATTGATCTTCAGGAAGCACAGCTGAGCCCTTGCAGGTAATTCTCATTTAGTGATCACAATTGGGACCGGTTATTAAGTGAAATGGTTGCTAAGTGAATCTATGACTGTGTTTATGATCTTACTTCAGCTTTACTTTGAGAAAGTGGTAAATGGGAGGATTGCTTGCAAAGCTGTTTTTTAGTAACTGAATGGTCGCTAAACAAGGCAGTTGCTAAACAAAGATCCACCCAAGAGCACAATTCAGGAACTTCCTAACAAAAAGAGAATCTGCCCTCAACGGCAGCAGAACTGGCTTTCCACATTTTGGAATCAGTAACTCATATTACCATCTGTAGAAGTTCAGAGTCCAAGGCCTTAAAAATTATAAACTGTACTGCTATGGTGGGAAGTTAGGTTGCTTTCTAAACAGTGAATATTTGGGGAAACAAATGCATTTCTGGGTTATTTCAGGCAAGTAGAGAGAATGCGTAGGCAGAGAGGGATTCTATCTCACATCAAATAAAATACAGAGTCAAAGGCAAAAGTCTTATACAGAGAAATGCAAGGTGACATGGAATTTTCAAGGGCTGTCATGCACTTATTCTTGTTATGTATCCTTGTGGAACACGGATGCTTGTAGAGCAAATTCCTTCCCTGACATTACGCAGGGTCAGTGTTCTATTGTAATAGCCCATGTCTAAATGCAATAAGGTCCTGTAGAATCTATTGACAGGCATCTTTAAAATAGACTAAAGAGTTGCTGCTTTGATTTTCACAATACAAGCTGAGAAATGGCACTACCAAAATGCCGTTTCTCTTGATATGGTTGTGGACGTAAATTGTTGATTATTTAGAATAGGGTTTCACTTTGGTTTCTACTTTTCTTTTTATCTATTACGTTTTTATTACTTCCCTGTTGACACAAGCTGACTAATGTGGTTTTAAACATGGACATTTCATAAAATCCAGAGTGGCTACAGCTATGGCACCACCAGGCAAAAATGCAGGGGAAGGGGCATAGAACAGACCACGTTATTTCCAGGTGTGTGCAGCAGCTTAGTCTAAAATTAGATTGCTAGCAGATGCATAACATATTCTCACTTCTATTTCAAACTGCAGCAGCTCTGGAATAAATATATTTCCCTTCAGCGCAGCTTTGCTCTGGGGATCAATCTTATCTGATGAGTGACATGTATCTTAAACTTTGGTTGGCCATTGTTCACTGCATAGAAACAGGCAATTGGAGATATTTTCCGGCAGCAGTCCTCAAGATAAGCTTAGTTTCAACAAAAAGATAAGAATCAACCTTCACCAACCAGGTGCTTCTGAAACAAGGCAATTCTGCCTTTTAAAACCGAGCCAGCACAAAACTGGTATCTTGTGTTGTTTCTAGGCCTTGAACAGTCTTGGATTTCCTTCTGCTTCCTTCCTCCAAACTAATTATTCTTCCACAACCTAAAGCTATCACCCTGTCCAGCATCACAATTCCTTCAGGCTTCCTTTTGTTTAAAGTGGAAGTTGCTTTACCACCCTATAGAACAGAGATCTCCAATCTTGGTCCCTTTAAGGCTTGTGGACTTCAACTCCCAGAATTCATCAGCCAGCAGCTGGCTGAG
>JANHFO010001954.1:346003-367200 GCA_032468095.1 Pareas carinatus | reverse complement strand
CTTCATAAAGTCCCACGACACGTTGTCGAATGCCTTCTGTGCATCAAGAAAGACCATCGCCATTTTTCTACTAGGGTACATTTATATATATTGGTGAAGAGACTTAACATTTGCAGTAATAACATCAAGATGAAAAGGATGTATAAAGGCACGATCTAAGCAACAAGGAAGAAACAGGGCAGTACATAACATATGGAAGAATACACTTTCCTTTAGATGCATGGGCTCATTTGCTTAATCTCCCCATTGCTTAATCCCTTTCAGAATTGTAAGAGCTCTGCCGGCTATCCTACATGCAGCCAGACATCATAATAAATCATAATAATTAACACTTGGGTAGTGCTGTTCCCAAAGATCTCAGAGCACTTCAGGAACATATGCTGACAATCAAAGGAAACACATAGATTGCAAAACAAAGCAGTCCAACTCTAAACCACTCAGGGAAGCCTGTAGAATTACCGTACTTTCATGGAAGGATAGGGCCAGAAGGCAATATTAAAAAGGCTCCGTAAAAGTCACGTTCCTTCATCGGTCACTTTGCAGTGGAATAATTCTATAATGTTTCGAGAAGTCCTTGGCGGTCTCTGAGCTTGGCGTTTTCTTGTAAACGTTTCATTACTCAAACTAGGTAACTTCATCAGTGCATCATCATCTGTAATGTTTCTCCCCACTGTCTGGTTGTTGTGTACCCAAGAGGTCTTGCCCATTGCATCTTGTTGCTTACATCTTAAAATATATAATAGTTGTGTCCTTTAGTATCCTAGTTTGACTTGTAAATTGATTATTAGTATTCTATGACTGTTCAAATATAGACTGTCCCAAACCGTTAAAAAAAAGAATTGTATGGCATGATGAATGTGTTTTGTGACATGTTTTGTCACAAGTGTTTTGATGTGACATGATGAAATGTTTTGTGTCATGATGACTGTACTTTATAACATGATGAATATACTTTATGATTAATGAAGGCACCTAATAAAAAATGACATGATGAATGTACCTTATGATTATGAATGTATCTTATGATTGTAATCAGTTTGTCAATTGTAGCCTGTATGTACATATTGAGCATATACACTGGAGACAAATTCCTTGGGTGTCCAAACACACTTAGCCAATAAAAAAATTCTATTCTATTCTATTCTATTCTATTCTATTCTATTCTATTCTATTCTATTCTATTCTATTCTATTCTATTCTATTCCATTCCATTTCATTCCATTCCATTCCAATTCATTACTGCAGCAAATGATGCTTTTCTAAATTTGAGCTGGGAAATGTAATTTTACACTTGTGCATCCACTATACACTTTCTGAAACCGAGGAGAGCAAATTGCATTAAAAGGCAGCATTTTTAGGGCTTTATTCTCACTCTTGTCCCTCAGTATTATACTTCTTTCCACTACAACTTGCTTGCAAGCCCTCCAAGATCTGCCATAAGGATTAGCATTCCTTCCGAACATCTTATTCATTTGCATTTTGTGTGAGAAATCAACATTCACCTAAGAATACTCAGCAGTCTAACTGTTCAGGGTAAGCCATAACTTACCACAAGTTCTTTCCCCAGTTTTAAAATTCTCTTGGGTCTGTGTTTCCCCCAAAATAAGACTGGGTGTTAGACTAATTTTTGTTCCAAAGGACACATTAGGGCTTATTTTCCAGTTAGGTCTTATTTTCAGAGAAATACGGTACTAAATGCATCCATCTGGTTGACTATCTTAACTGGGGCTTATTTGGGGGATAGGGCTTACATTACGAGCATCCTGAAAAATCTTGCTAGGGCTTATTTTCCAGTTAGGTCTTATCTTGGGGAAAACAGGGTATCTGCTTGCTTAGCTTCTATGGTACAGCATCTTCCAATATGCCCAGATATGTTGGTCCCTCAAACTGAGTTTTATTAGGAACGGAAAGGAAGTCCCGGGAAGTAATTGTGAGCACTCAATCATGGCAAAGCACAAAGAGGCAATGCGGAGTCTCCAGATGTTTTTATCACCATTTTTACAACTCTCTGCATGGGTTATGCAGGAGAGAGTTAAATGGAAGTTGAAAAAAAGTTAAATGATATCAGAATTCTTGTCCTTGTAGTACAAGATGATACTGGGAAAGTCTAAACATTTGCGTCATCATATAAAAGTATTCTTACTTGGTCCTGCTATTAAACGCAGTGGCTCAGCAGATAAAGACGCTGAACTTGTCTATCGGAAGTTTGGCAGTTCGTCAGTTCGAGTCCCTAGCGCCACATAATGGACTGAGCTCCCGTTACTCACCTCAGCTTCTGCCAACCTAGCAGTTCAAAAGCATGTAAAAATGCAAGTAGAAAAATAGAGGACACTTTGATGGGAAGGTGACAGCGCTCCGTGCGCCTTTGGCGTCTAGTCATGCCAGTCACATGACCACGGGGACGTCTTCGGACAGTGATGACTCTTTGCCTTAGAAACGGAGATGAACACTGCCCCTAGCGTCGGACACGACTAGCACACATGTGTGAGGCAGAACCTTAATGTGCATTCCTAGCCCATGTTTCCTGTTTCATCCCTTAATCATTTCCAATAAAAGATGTCTCTGTTATCTCTGATTTCTTGATCTATTACACCATTCTTACACTGGCTATTCTTCAGAGACAGAAAAAAAATTGATAGGCAAAGATTCACATAGAAGGCGTCCGGATGGAGAAAACAGCATTTCTCTGGCATAAATTCGTAACTTCAGAGTCCAATGCACAAAAACACCCCAAGTATTGAGAAATCTCTTTTTTCTGCTGTGACTTCTTTCCTCCTCCTCCCACAGGATGCAACTGGAAGAATCTGAGCATTAAATACAATTTATCAATCAATTCCAGATGGAGCTTCTCTCCAGTTTTTTTTTTGGGGGGGGGAATAGGAAAAGATGACGGGGGTAGCCAGTTTGGCACAAGAGTAACGAATTGTGGGAATTCCATTTAGACTCTGGAAAGAGAACAGAAAGTAAAAAAATGATCTAAAGAGAAGAATGGAGTTCCCTCTCTCAGCAGAAAAAATGCCAAATGCATTCCTGGGGCAAACACCCTGAACAGACTGAGAATGAATGCAGATTTCACAATGACTCCAGTCTCAGGAATAGTCTAAAAAGAAGAAAGAATAGACATGAGAAAAAGGAGGAAGACCAAGACAATGATCATATAAAAGAATTTTGAGTTCAAAATGGAAATGCAATTTGAGAAAACATCTGAGACTTTGGATAGTTCCCTTGAAGAAAAAGGCAGAGAGGCACAATCAGGCTTGAAGGATGCTGTCATTGTAATCCTTATCATCAAAGTAACATTAGCATTCATAATTTCCTAGTCTGGTCTACCTTGAAAGCCCACAAATACAAAATTGTACATTGAAGTACTTTGCTACAGGCTGACTAAAGCAGTGGTTGCCAACCTGTGGGCAGTGGCCTGCTGAAAATTTTGGTGGCCCGCAGAAAAATCTGGAGCTTTGAATTTTTTTGTATAGTCGTATGGTTCCTGCTCCTGGGGATGGCAGAGACAGCGAGGTACATGTGGCTGGGTTGCCTCCAAGGCTCAGAATTTGCCTGCACCAGCTCTACTGGAAGCGCTTCCACAACGCATCTAAGCTGGCTGAAAGCATGTGAATTCCCAGCCCCAGAGCTTGCAGCCCAGCCAACTTCTCCCCCAACCCTGATTTCTTCATGAGGGAAGGGGCGTCGGTGAATAGTAGGAAGGAGGAAACCGCGTGTTATTCAGGGCGGGGGGGACGGACAATTGTGGCCCGCCACTGCAAGGAACCCAGGCGGCAGGCGGGAGTGAAGCACCAGAGCGCTCTGTGTGTATGAATGTGTGTGTGTGTCTATCTGTCTCTCACTCTCTCTCTCTCTCTCTCTCTCTCTCTCTGTCTCTTTCTCTCTGTGTGTCTGTCTGTGTGTGTGTGTGTGTGTGTGTGTGTGTGTCTGTCTGTCTTTCTCTCATTCTCTCTCTTTCTGTCTTTCTCTGTCTCTCTCTCTGTCTCCCTTTCTCTGTGTGTGTGTCTCTGTCTCTGTCTCATTCTCTGTGTGTGTGTGTGTGTGTCTGTTTATCTCTCTCTCTCAAAAGCAGAAACAAATATCATACTAAAATATGTAATACTTAAAGAAGTTTCAATTATTTTCTAATAATTAAACTAACTTTAATAATTTTGCTACAATTAAAGAATCTTTAAAGATTTTGTGATGATTAAATAAGCATTTATGATTTTGTTATAATTAAATAACCTTTTTAAATTTTGTTATAGTAAATAGATATCTTTTATATTAATAAAATGGAAGATCTCTGATCATTATTTTACAAATGCATGTACTTTTTAAAAAAATTCATATTAGTGGTCCGCGGGATTTAAAATTATGAATTTAGTGGTCCCTGAGATCCAAAAGGTTGGCGATCACTGGACTAAAGTGTTTCGTTCTTGGCTGCAGAATGTGGGTGCCATCTCAATATTCAAATCATGGTTTATTTCATCATCATCCCATTTGATCTGATGATAGAAAAGCTGAGACAGATTAAGGACTCAATCAATCCAGCCCCACAGTAGAGAACATTATGCCACAATGTGTGAGGAACACATTATATAAGCAATATACAACATAAACAATAAAGTAGATGCCTTCTAAAGGATGAGCCTTTTGCTCTGGGAGCTGGTATTACACTGCCACTGTATCATTCAAGATGTGATTATCTGTGTCAGGATCAACATAGTCCCTGTGTGTGAGAATACACCCTCCAGATGTTACTGAACTCCAAATCTCAGTAGCCCTAGCAACCAACATAACTGGGAGGATGGGGGTAGAAAAACTAGCACTGTTTCTTCAGAAATATTTTTTGGGCCAGGCATTGTCCCATTCAGACGTATTATTGAAACTAACAGACATCATATCCACACTTGCTAAATTTTGGTCTTGAAATTCCTTCAGACTGCATTCATAACAATCATTGATGTACTTTCAATTCCCACAGCATTCACACTTCTAATATGGGTAAGCTTTTAAAACACACAGAGCTCACAACCATGACTTTGGCTGCTGAATTAGTAACGAATAAGAGATGACTGGGAGGCCAAAATCACTGAAGATTAATACCTGCACAGAATTAAAAAATGACAGAAATGGTACCGCCCCTGTTCTCAGCTTCCCCAACTCTGGCCACATTGGATCTGGATTAGCTAAAATGGCCCTGGAATGCCTCACACTGGGAAAAAATTAATAGACTCAGATTATAAACACACAATGAAACAGGAGTACCCCTTCCCAATTAAGGACTGAAGTTTCAATTTTTTGATCCTGTGAACATCAAATTCAGCATATTCAACATGATTATGAAAAAAAAGGGTTGTCCCATACAGAAGCTGAAATTTGTACCAGAATCCTCTATGGCATATCATGGTGCACTAGAATAAGGAGAAATAGGATAAACAAAGATGAAATATATATTCTACAGGTCTATAGCCAGGCAGAGGAGAGCTCAGTAAAGAAACTGGAAACAAGGAAAATGCTGTTTGACATATGAGGTAGCCAGTATTATCATAATAAGCAGCTTATATCCACAGTTTAAACATCTTTTTCAAATCTTATATCCACAGTTTACACATATAAATCATCCTAATTCTTTATTTCTTCTCTTTTCCTTCTTTTATCTCTCTCTTCACTTCATTCCCTCCTCTGACTACTCTTCCTTTCTAATTCTTTACTCCACTCCCTTCTTTCTCTCCTTCCTCCTTCCTCCAACTCCCCTACTCTTTCTAGTATTGACACCTGTCTTTTTTACACTAAAGCAATAGTGTACTTGCCTATTTATTGAACAGGGACTGCCAGATGAAAGCTCCTTTCTTCATCTTTCCCCCCCTCTTTTCAATGGCACACAGATATCACAAAGCGACTGCTGGTTTTCTAACTGCCAGAGGAAGTCTATATCCACACACATCTCAAAGTTGGGGAAGGGAAAAAAGAATAAGAGAGATACACAAGGCGACTCTCCTCCAAAAACCCTTAGTAGCAGAACTTTCTAAATGCTCTGCTTGAAGAAGCTTCTTGCAGTCACTTGATGCCAAGGCAGACAGCCTAAGGAGCTACCTTAGAAAGGGAGAAAAGAAAAAAAGAAGATATTTTTCTGAGGACTATGATCAGCGCTTTCAAGATAATCTCTAAAAGCAACCTTGGAGAGTAGGAAGCATGCCTGTAGCACTTTACTGCAATGCCTTGGAGCAGCCACACTTCTTTCAATGCAATTGTCCTCCACAGCTTCTGCCTGAGTCCAGGATGTAGCTGCTACATGGTGATGCAAAGGTGCTGCTATATTCACAGTCTCTGTACACCGAAGCACCTTTTGTAGAATGAATCCAAAGCACTGGGCACGTAAAATGTTCTGCACCCTAGCTCTTCCTAATGGGTATATTGTAAAGGGTATTGTAAAGAAAGAGTAGGTGCCTGTTTCCCTTTAAAAGTGGAAAAGGGAATGTTCCCATTTCTTCATCCCATGTCTATTAAACTAGTAATCCTAGTTTCCTCAGTCTCAAGCCTTTTGATGTTTTTTTTAAAAAGTATTAAATTTCAGCAAAAAAAAATAAAACATAGGAAAACAGAAGAAGAAAGAAATAGAAAAAGGAAAGTTGGGGAAAAAACAAGGTTAGGAGTGTAAAAAAAAAGAAAAAGAAAGAAAAAATGGAAAAGGAGTAACTTCCAATTTTCTTCAGTATAGATACAAGTAAAAAATATAGCAACCTTTTACTCTGAGATTAACAACGGTGTTTGTATTTCTATAATCATAGAGGTTTTAAATCATCAAATCCCACAATAAAAATTTATATTTTTTTGGTTTCAAGGAAAAAAAAGTGATGTCCAGGTAGAAACAAAGCTGGATGAAGTTTTCTTTAATCAAAATAGTCAATTTCACCATCCCAACCAACTCCATTAACTTCACCATCCATTCTTTCGTTGTGGGAATCTGTAAACCATTCCATATTTCTCTATGGAGAAGCTCCTGTTGTCATATATGAAAAGACAGTCCCTTTTTTCAAGCTATTCATCAAACCTAAAAAAAAATCTAGCTCTAATTGTGCATCTATTTCAAACAATTATCAAAATTAAAGTATACATTTGGTCCCAATGTTTCTTAGATTTCTCACATGTCCACCAAAGATTATAAAAAGTACTTTCAGACTGATTACATTTCCCATATATATTTGACAACCCTTGTGAACTTTTGACAAATTTACATTGAATTATATCTTGAAAGGGAATTTTTATATGATGATGTATCATTGGTATTTAACACGTGACATCAAGCAAAATATTTATTGTGATTTCAGACACATCACAGTTTTGCTACCAATCAAACACTTCAGCTCCCAGCCTACTTCAGCAGCACATTGAATGGAACTGATTATGAACTGGCCCCATATGGAAATATCCTCATTGGTAGGATTTTCTCTTTCTCATATTCACTAAACCATTGATTTCAATGAGTAACCCAAAAAAAAGCATAGGTATCAATGAGAAGAATGGCTGCCCCCACATTTTTCAGAACCCTAAAAGCATGTGTCTTCTTTTTTTTTAATTAATTAAACTTAAACACTGCTCAACCTCAAAAGGCCACTTATATGCTGAGAACATTGTTATTTCATACACACACACATTCATGTTTCATGGTTTCATGGTTTTAATTATTCTGCCATTCTATTGTTGTTATGAGCTACCCCTAGTTATACCTAAGCTGGGCGACCATATAAATATTTTAAATAAATAGACTGACAGACAGATAGAATTTCTAACACTACCATAAACTTGAATCTTCCCCAAATTCAGATCCTAAAATCAGTTCCTTGGAGAGAAACCCCTTATAGAAATACTAAGGTGAGCTGGCAACCTTTAAGTCAAGCAGTAGCTCTGAAACCTTGATAATACCACCCAACAGCATGTCAAGCATGAAGCTATTATGATAGGCCAGTGATGGCGAACCTATGACACGCATGCCATAGTGGGCCTGCAGAGCCCTCTCTGTTGGCACATGAGCCAAGTCACCTCAGCATCGCCCCAGAGCTGAGCATACTCTGAAAAAGAGTAGCAGCACCGGGCGATGATGTCACTGCACCGTACACATGCTCAGAAAGACAGTAGTGGTGTCAGTGATGACATCATGAGCCACGCCTCATTAATTGCAACTCGTCCGGGCATTCGGTGCCTAAAAGTTTAGCCATCCCTGTGATAGGCAATATAAGCTCATGTCAGTTTGCCCCTTCCCACCTTCCTAAAGTCCATCTATGTCCTTGGAAAATGCCCAAGCCAATGGTCAAAATAGAAAAATAGAGGCCCTCTACACAGCCATTAAGGCTACAGATTGTTATTTTTCCTTGACCAAATCAATTGGCACTAACCTAGCAATATGCATGGTATAAAACATTGCTATGAGAAAAAAGAAGTCATTCTGCTATGTTCTCATTTATAGAGTCTTTGTGGCGGGGCTGTCTGTCAAAAAAATTCAAAACTCTTACCAGTCTCAGAGTGTCTAGGAAGCTGTTTGTTGCAGGCCATTTCACTTTAATTAATTACAGGGAGAGCAATCTGGATTCTGATTCCTTTTGAAAGAGTTAAGCATTACAAGCCCATTAGACAAGGCCTCCAGTAATTATTGTGTCAGGAAGGGTTATGGTAAAGGAAAAACTGTGGGCTGACACAGTAGGTAAATCAGGGTAGTGCATGGGAAGCAATTAAAATGACAAGAATTTCCCAAAGTCTACACAATTATTTGGTTGCTCTTAATTTTATCAAATCAAATATATTTCTTTATTTAAAAGGGAAGATAAAAGAAATCTGTCTTTGAAGAGGACAAAGAAACAAGAAACGGAGAATAACTATAAAGGACAAAAGTCAATTTCTGAAAGAAAATCTAACGCAGATCACAAGGATGTGTATTTTGGACACAGCCACGTTTCATGCTACGTAAAGCTCTTTAATTTTTATTAAGAATGTAGTTGGAACTGATTGCACCCAAAAACATGTGATGAGCATGTGGCTGGTCACTCCTAAAATGTACTGGAAATCCTCTATCTGAAAAGCTTCAGAAAATAATTCTCTCTTGGAAGACATCGTTAGGTTTTAAAGGTCAAGTATCCAAAATTCAGTACAGTGAACATTTAAAAATAGCAGCTGGACAGCCTACCAAAAATCCACCTAGTCACAAACCTCTGACTGTAATAAGCCTTTTCCCAATTATATTAATTTTAATTTTCATATCTGTATAAATTAGCACACGGAAGTCTCATGCAGGTCTACAACTTTTTATAGGACAATACATTTTCATTTTTATTCTTTTTTACTGTATAAATGGTTACCCTATTAAACCAATGAGATTCTAATTTTGATAAAGTGAAGTAAAGTACAGAAATTGGCAGCTGAAGTGGTGCTTTTTTTCCTGGAAGCAGATTAACAAACCCTTCTGCTTTTTCATCCATCTGCAGATGGTATAGATTTGATCATCACACATCTGTTAATGTTTTACAGGGCATGAAGGAACAGGGATAACCAAAAAGAAAGAGAGAAAGGACAAGACTAGAAGAATAAGAAACAAGAAGACATAATACTTAGATGTATGCCTCACACAGTATTAAATGCAGGATGAATTTAAAGTGAACCGAATAGAATGGCAGATTAAAATAGTGAGCCTGAGATTTCCATGCCATTTTTCCCTCTTACAATGTTCTGTTCCTTAAAATGATATTTCACCATGAATGAATCTGTTTCAATGGCTGTTTGTCCAGTATGCTAAGCCATGGTTTGCTTAATCATAGTTTATTGAACAGGCCACACAAGGCATTAAGCCAAAACTAATTTCCTTTATGCCTTAATTCTAGAACCAAATTTACATCTTTTAACTCACTCTTCTACAATCTTATTTCTACAATTTATCCAAAAGAGAGATGACCCTGAATTTAAGAACTTTTCCCCCCTTCCCGCCACACTCCATAGAAAGATTAGATAGCAAAAGAAATTATAAACATGAACAATAGTGGGGAACTTTTATGATGGCTTTCTTCAGCTTGACGCAAAATGGACTTTGGCTGCTCACCATGGTTATTTAATTTAAAAGTAGTTTTGGATGGTTTTATAAAGGATGTCCGTACATTGTTTTTTAACTTGTTTTTATTGGATTAGTTTGAACTGTTGTGAGTCACTCACTAGTGAGATGGGTGGCCATGCAAATCAAAGCAAATAAACAAATAATCAAACAAGATAAAATCCTACGTTCCACCCAGGTACTGTATCTTACCTTTTCCAGTTCTCCTGAAAGAAGTCCTAAATATTTTTTTCCCCCGCAACAAATGAGCGCTTGTTACTCACTTGTTATATATACTGGCCAGAGGTCAGACTCCACGAAAGGATAGTGGAAAAACAAAAAATTATTATTAATTGTATTAATGATTTGTTGAAATTACAAATCTGTAAAATAAGGCAACGATTTATTACAATGAATTGTGCTTTTTATGAAGACTCATACACTCTTTCACACATAGAAATTATGAAAATCAAGACTCAGCAAACATAAACGTATTAGATCCCATTGAGTTTCATACCACTTTGAGAACCACTGACTTAATTCTTATGGAATATTCTCTTTTCTTTACTTAGAGAATGCTATTGCACTCTAGCTGACCAAATTGTACCAGGGAATAAAGGAAGCAAGGACCATTTTTTTCCCAGTTAAAAAAAAGAAAGATCAGATAAAGGAAACCTCCAGACATCTTATTTTTGAAAGCAAAGGCAATTTCAGTGTTATTCTTCTCTGACATTTGAAAAACAATCTAGAAAATATACTTCAGTCCAAAGTTACTAACTAGGAACTAAGAGAGGGAGGGATGGAAGGGCACCAACTAAACAACCAACAAACCAAGGCAATGCTATGAGAAGCAAGGAAAACTGGTGGTTTCTCCTCCTAAGTGCATCTATAGGATAACATGGGCAGAAACTAGCATTTACTAGTTAAATTGCTATATCAGCAATTTTACAGGTGCACACAAAATATTTCATATCTACCTGCTAATAAATCTAGTATAATTTAGAAGACTCTACTGGTCTACTTTACCAGTCTTTGGCTCCCCCAAATGAGCTCCTATTGGGTCACTATTGCTATTATTCACTTTGGGAATAATTAATGCCTACAGGAGTGTTCTTTCACATCACCTTCTAATTCTAAAGCCAATGTCTTCATGGCGTTCAATGGTCGAAACAGGTTGAGAGTTGGAGTGCCTAAATGCAAAACCAATATGCTGATAACAGCACACTATGTGAATGTGGAGAGACACAGAGCCCGCCCATCTGCTGGTATTTCAGCAAATACCAGAAAAGTGTACCGATGATTACTTATTTTTGGCCAACGACAAAGCCAAGAAAGTGGCTTCATTCTGGCAGATTAAAGTTTGACCTAGACATGTTAAAAGGAGAATGATAGAAATAAAGAATGTAGGGAGAGAAGAAGATAGTCTTTCTACTAGGGTGCATCAAATGTCCAAGCTCAGAACCAGAAGAGCAATTCTCTTCTCTGCTCGGAACATACTTCCAGGTTTTCATCTAAGTGCAAGATTACACGCACTGGTCCCTTGGAAGGCTTTCAAAATTGGGATTGGGTTGAATAATTCTTTTGGAAACTGAGAAAAGGAGTCTGTTTTGCTGCTTAAGAACTTGGAGCTTTCCTTTGGAGGTAGTTTGCAAAAGGCACAGCATTTCCAATTTTTTCTATGGCAGTTTTCTGAGAACTACTGCAAGCAGACTTGATTCATAATCTAAACAGTGTGCAGTGCAGTAAACCTACAGCCAGAGAGAAGTGCATTATTTGCTGTTGTTATTCATGGGTTACGTCGAAGTAAATTCATTTGGTTAGTGATGTAGCTTCTTGCTGGGCTAGTGTGACTGTTCTTTTGTCAAAACATGCTTTTAATTTTTAACCCTTGTTTGTTTTTATAAGATTAAGATTTTAAACAATATTTTCATTTCTGTTTATTTTTTAAAAAAATTCCTATGAGCAATTTTTCTGTAGCTACTAAGTAGTCAGCATGGAAGGAAATATGGAAGGATTTATTTCAAGTTCCCATTGTTCTTCTAATAGGACACTTTAATCGTGAAGTGATTGTTCCATCTCAATGAGGAGCACTCAAATCATTCAGAGTTGTGTTTTGTTTAGACACAGCCAACCTGAAAGATTGCAATGCGGTGCTGTGAGTAGGGTTAATGTGCCCCCAATTCAAAGCACAACACCTTTTCTGTTTCACAAATGTGCTGTTCCATCCCAAGGGGCAGGCCCTATTTTTCCTGTTGAAAAACAACTGGGTAAATTGGTAGTGCAATATTCTATTTGCTTCTTCAGCAACAAGGTGGTCTTTCTTTGCAAACTAAGAGTTTAGAAAGTAGAGGAGGGGGGTGGAGAGACAAATCGCCATCCTTGATGGTTCACAGGGTGACATGGGTCCTGAAAGATCAAGTTCAGGCCCTGCTTTTTCCTGAAAAAAAATGAATTGCAAAAGACAGTGAAAGAGAGAGAAAGATTTCTATGAATTCCCACATAGGTCCAAATGATAAGCAACTTATTTTTGCAGATTGTTTATTTATTAGTATGAGATGCAGTCCCTGCAGTCTATTTATCGTTGCTCTTGCTGGAGATGCCTCTTTCCTGACAACTTCATCAGAGTAACACAAATGGGTAAAACTATCTGGAATGGTCAAGTCAATGTTATGTTTGAGACAAGGATACCTGGAATTTCCTTGAGCTAAGAGACAGATCATCATCTATTCAATATACTGGGATATCCACGAGGTTTCTGCTTCCTCCAAGACAGAAGCTGCTGGTTTCTATGGAGAAGAAGACTCTTAGAGGCAAACCACAGGCCAAGTTTGATATCTACTGATGTCTTTTCTATTCTCGGTTCTTCTGAATTCCACAGCAGCTCATTAATCATGTCTTATGTTTTAATTCATGTCTGGGTTCTTTCCCTGTCCTACATACTAAGCACAGGTAGTCCTCGACTTGCAACCTTTCTTGTCACCATTGCTAAGTGAACCACTGCAGTTGTTAAGCTATTAACACGGTTGTTAAGTGAATCTGGTTTCCCCATTGACTTTGCTGGTCAGAAGGTTGCCAAAGGTGATCACCATGACCCCAGAAACACTGCAACCGTCATACATAGCAGTCAGTTGCCAAGCGTCTGGATTTTGATCACGTGACTGTGGGGATGCTGCAACAGTCGTAAGTGTGAAAAACAATCTTAAGTCCTTTCTTCAGTGCCGTTGTAACTTTGAATGGTCACTAAATGAACTGTTGTAAGTTGAGAACTAACTGTATTACCGAAGTATTTTCTACAGGTGAATATAGAAAAGCGGATCTACGTCACTACAAGGAATGTGTGGTGGAATGGGGTCAACATTGCAGGATTTTAATTTGGAAGAATGTTTAAGGCAGCCAAAGTGATAGACCGTGTCTGCCTGAAGTCCACTAGGGCTTGTTTTTTGCGGAGCACTGCTGGCATCTGTGGGAGAATCAGCATCTGTTGTGCTGAAGATGAAAGAGAGGGCAGGGGAAAAGACAGCCAGCAAAGCCTCCCAGGATCCTACAAGCCAAAATCAAAAACTCCAAAGGGTCTTGCAAGTGCATATTCCACTGACATCTGGCTATCTGGATCGCCAGCATCAGGTTCTTTTCAGAAGCTTAAAACAGGGACGAAAAATCAGCTTCTATCAGGGGAGAACTAAGCTTCTGAGCTTCATCAAGTCTGTCTGTCTTTCACATTCTGCTGGCCAAGGTCTTTGGAGCTTAAAGATGTGCATCCTCTCAGCAAGGGCCATGTGACAGAAGAGCTACACCTGCTGTCATCACATGGAATTGAGGATAAACTCTTCTAAGTCTCATGCCTAGAAAATCCACAGGCGGAAAGTCACAAATGCTACCATTTGGGGGAGTTTGCGCTGGTCTTTGAAAAATGATTGCACACCGGTTTAGAAGGTCAAGGGTCATCCATTCAATGTTTATCCAAAGGAAGCCAAGATGGAGGCCACATGGAGGCCAACTGGCTTTCTGCTAGGAAAGCAGTAAAAAAGTAAATTTTTCTTCCAGTGCTACTTCTGTTATTTCCAATTCATGCTCAAGCGCTGGCCCAATATTAGAGATGTTTAAAATATTCCATATGTAACCAGATAGTTTTGCGCAGTTGTGCATGAATTAAAACATGTTACCTTTCAGATGTTTTGGTCCATATATAAAATGGAATGAAAAGGTGCAATTTTATTTCTGATGTGGACTGAAAAGTGCTGATTCTGAACAGACGTGGTGCCAGTGAGGGACTAAACTGGATCTAAGGCAGATGTGGTACTGAAGAGGACGGAGGAAAGGGAAGGCTTTGGGAAAATTGTGGATTGACAGATAAGAGGCATGCTCTACAGCTTTTGTTTCAAGGAAAATCCAGAACAATCAAAATGCTCCTAGTTACACTTTTGGTAAACCATGGCCAACTCAAAATCATTTTTCAGATTTTTCATTTTTCAGAATGCAGTCAAGCGCCCCCGGGATTGAAACATTTTCTGTATGATTCACAGCATCATTCAGATGTGCCACAATAAACGTTGGAGCAGGCCTGGGAGTTAAAAGTCATGCCAAATGAGGCAGTGGCAAACCAAGGAAATTGCATTCCACTCAGAGAGTAGAGCTTAAGTTCAACATGGTATGATACAGTACTGACTAAACGTTTACAGGAACAGTTCGAAAGGTCTCATGTTTTCTTGGCTTTGTGGTGATGTTCTTGCTCACACACACATACACACACACACACACACACACACATCCCATAGAGAAGAGCTGCAGGAACAGATAAAGTCAACACTGGTGGAATTGTGGCCTTCTTGTTGGCAAGATAGTTGATCAACAAGATTCTAGCCATTAGTTTCTTGATAGGAAACACCATTATTTTTTTTGTATTTCTCCCTTCTTTTGTTTTACTTAGTAGTTTGAAGAATATAAGTGAAAAAAGTGAAAAAAGTATAAGTAAGGAAATACAGAACATGTAAAAAAAAGTACACATAATTAGCCCTATTGGAGGTTAAACTGAATTTACTTATTTAATGCAGTAAAAACCACTGTCAAAGCTATAAAAAGTAAGCAATACGAATGATCAATAAGTTCAGATTGAGTTATAGATACGAAAACCCAAATTATCAATGTGGCACAATCTATAAATAGTGTTATAATCTAAGAATGGTTTCCAATTAGAATTAAACTCTATATGAGATGTATTTTTATATAGGAAGTTATTCTGGACATCAGCGTATACTCCCACAATTTATTTAGCCATTTTTTCAAAGAAAGTCTTTTCCAGTAAAATCTTTGCAGCCATTAATATCTACAGTATGAGTCCAATGCATTTTGAAGGAAATGGTGAAATTTAATTAGAATTGTGAATTATAACTTTCTAAAATATGTTTCATTCTTCTATGAGATATGTTCCAGTGTAGATGGGCTTTACCATTTCTACCACTTTTCTTTTAAATAAAGGATCCAATCAATTCATTACATTCCCAACAATTTTTTTTTAAAAAAATATTCATTTCTACTATGATTATTTTTAAATTATCAGATTCGAAACTTAACATCTAATGAACAATTACAGCGTTGTGTAATGAAGCTATTTTCAAAAAATACAAGGTGTTGTAAGGGTCAGAATGAAGTCAAAATAGCAATACAGTCGATCCTTCCTTCATTAGCATTTTTCATCATGACAAAAACAACTTCGAAAAAAAAACAGGTTTAGTAGAGCTTGTGCCTCAAAAGAAATCAGGATAATCAAAATGGGCTGTTATCACTTTCTAGGCTTCCTTGGAATATCTGCAGTTTGCTTTTGTTAAATATCATATTCTCATTTTGCTGGAAATATATACGCTCTCTTAAAAAATTAACTATAAAAAGCTTCTTATTTATCTATCTTCAGTGCATTCTGAAGGCATACTGTTTCTGGACTAGAAGAAATTGCATGAAGAAAATGCCAACATGCTTGACCGACTAGGATTCAGGATTCTCACTGAAGAGATTCAAATGCTTACAGCCAAACTATTTGACAATAATCAGTGCTCCCCCCCAAAAAAAATACTCAGGAATAAAATTATCTGGTTTATAATTCATGCAGATTTGAGGAATATGTTAGCTGCTAGCGGACAATTTTTAAGCAAAGAAAGAGGTATCATTTGTCAAGTAAATAAATCAGCCACACGAACTATTGTTTTATTAATGATTCACTCAGCCCAACAACTGCAAGACAGGGAAAAGCAAGAAATGAAGTACATTGAAGAAGCTTATGTAAGGCTTCAAATGAATTTGGCTGGCAGGAGAAGGTTTAAAAGTCAATCAAGCATTTGATTCCCCCACTTCCACTAGGAACTCTGCCCCAAAAATAATTATAGATTTGGTCGGCTTTAATAAGGAAGACAAAGCAAATGAATGAGGAATGGTAGCGAGAAACTTATTTAGTACAGCTACCTCATGGCATAAATTATATGTGTCATCCAAAAAAATAATAATAATAGGAAGTTGGAATCAAGCCTGCAAAATGGGAATTTTCCACTCTGATTTGATGGAACTTTGGATCCATCAAATGTACCAGTAATTGAATCTGAAGTATTATTTAGCGACCTTTGCAGTAGGCTGAACTTTGATTCATGGAATTTGGTTTTTATTTTTAGATGCAAGCTTTCAGGTGACTATTCTTCATAAGTTGTCCATTTTATCTCCAAATTCAATGTTCCTTTGAGCACTGACAGCCATTTATAGAGTGCTGTTTTGGCCACCACAGTTGGCAAAGAGCGATGACAGAAAGAGTTCTCTGGAGTCCATGGAAAGGATATAGCTGTGAACGGTGAGTACAAAGCACAACTCTTTTTTGTACTGCAGTAGCAGGCAGAAGTTAGTTCATGGTATCTTCTCAAGAGACAGGAAAGGTAGAGGATCTTCTCAAGATACCCTGAGTCTCTACTTTCCATGACCTTCCCATCTTTTTCTAGGCAAAATTCTCCCTTCATTCCCACATACTTTCTCCCTCCTGAATGAATCTGTATTTCACAAGAAAGTTCCATGTGCATGTGAGTAAACATGTAAACACATCTTGTCAATTCAGCCATCTGATTTTACAATGCATACATACATACATACGTACATAATAAAATAATATTCCATTTTTCTTCTATGCAAGAAAATATTTCTCACAACTCCAAATCATCTTCTAACTCTGGTGTCCTTCAGGTAGATTTTGACTACACATACCAAAATTTCCAGTCAGCCTAGCCATCAGAAGCCTAGTCCCTGAACATCTCTAGAAGGCACCACATGGAGAAACTAGACTAGAAGAAAATTTCTGATTAAAGGCATGATAATCCTAAACTACCTCAGTATGCTCTGCCTGTCTACAATGGGCACGTTGGCGTTGAATTGCCTTTTAAGAAAGAAAAATGGTTGACAAAGAAGGAAGCAAACAGAGCAGAAAACAAGAAGCTTGGAAACAATTTGGCACGACTTTTCGACATACAAACCATTTTCATACAAGATGGTTGAAGAACTGCCTTCCTCAACCTGTTGCACAGCCTTGTTTGGCAACTGTATCACTTAAGAGACAGGAATTCTTCTCTCAATTCTTCTCTCGGCTGTGCTAAGTTATGACTAGCTATCTACAGTGATTGTTTTTGCAGCTGGCTGGAACTACAGCAAGTGAAGTCCAACGCATCTGAAGAGATGCAGAGTGGGAGAGCTATCATACTCTCATAAAAGATGGGATCATTTTAAAGAAGATCCAGGATGTGAAGTCAAAAAGCACCCGTTCTTTCTGATGGGACCTCAGATTGCTGCCGATAACATTTATTGTCAATAGAACCTGCTCCTTGTCAGACATTTCCTTCGCACTGGTGTGACCTCTGAGTCTCTGGAGACATGTGAATGTCTCAGAGATCCACTCTCATGGTTATAAAAAACAGAAACCTAATATAAACAAGCACTTTCCTCTTAAAGGGAAAAGTCAGCAAAGCAAATACTGAAAAATAATGATGGGGAGCAGAGGGCAGAGGATAATTAGGAGTAGAGAGACCTCATTTCCCCACATTAACACAGCGGTGAAAGGAAAAGATAACTTCAAGCTACAGATGATGTCGGCTATGCAAAAGCAATGCAAATCCAATCATTCATTTCCCTGTTGTTTTAATCTGAGCCTCCTTACTAAGTAATAATATACTGATCATGCCACATGGTTGAAACTGCATCCAAAGGCCAAGCAGTGCCAATAGCAACACACAGGCTCTTCTGAAGAATGAAGCTTGCACTCCATCTCTGCCCTGAATTACTCTGTCTTGAATTACAGTCCTCTCAAAAAATCTTGCCTTTCCTGCAATGGGCTGCAGTTCCAATCCTTCCCCCCCACACACCCCCCATCACATGGACATTAACTAGCTAGTGGGGGCAGTTAGAAAAATTTCAGCACATCTGGAAGGCAGCAAGTTGAACAGTTTCCCTATCATTGTCACAGAACCAAATGGTCCTTTAAAAACCATGGAATGCCCCAAATATGGTTCAGTATTAAGAGGAAGATAATATGTTTGAATTTGCCACCCTTCCTAGATGACAGCTTGGTTTAGTGATCCCAAAGGTCCCGATTCTAAAACTGGATCAAATTCTCATTCCTATAGTCCAATAAAAGGAATGTGTCCAGAGAGTGGAAATGAAGACTAAGGATCATTGCTTGGGTACAGAAGGTGTTGTTGTTTTTTTCCTTCTGGGTGAAACAGGTAAGTGACCTTGATAAAGAGACAAAGGAGTCACTCTCCTTGGCAATAAGACAAAAAAAGTCATTTTCTTTTACAGTACAATGTGCTGACCAATTCCCGACTGTAGGTAATTCTCAGAGAGTACAGTCTCAAAGCGGGAATCCCATGTTCTGCCTTCAGTCTAATTCAGAAACCTAATGTCTCCCTGCAGTCAGGGAGAAAAGTAGATCTCTCTATTTACCTCGCCTCCTCAAACACTTTTTTCCCTTTTGTTTCTTTCCTCGTCAGTCATGGAAGAGAATTAGCTAATAAGGATCAAGGGCTTGAAGGGTCTAGGGGAACAAGCAAAGAAGTCCTAAAGGTGAGTGGAATTCTGGTAACTAAATGAACATATCCATGCAGAAGGTGTTGCCGCTGTCTGTTTTTTTCCCAGCAACCCTACATCATTTCCCATCCAAGTACTAATCAGGCCCAACCGTATGTAACCTCTAAGGCAAGGTGCCCTTCTGTCAAGTCCCGAGGGGTCAAGTGCCCACAGGTTCAGAGTCTTCTTCGACTTGCTCCATTTTCTGGGTCATTGCACTCACAGACCAAACACTAAGTGCATGCTCTCTCTACTACGAAGAGATCTTTTCCCATGGGTCTTCTCTTCACCTGGATTTAATGCTGAATTCAGCCCTTCATCAGAGGCTTAGAACTGCTCTCTTAATATGTAACAGCTCCTGGCTTAGAGTAAGGACACAGTTGCCACAGGGAATATGAGCAGAATTTGATTTTCTTTCCATTTATTTGTGCTTCAAACATTCCACAATGTATGGCCAGCCCCCTCCTCTTTCTCTCTCTCTCCCTCCCTCCATCCCTCCCTCCCTCCGCCTCTCTCTCTCTTACACACACAAATATCAACTTTAAATTTTCAAAACTTCAGCATCCAAAGTATATAAGGATTGTCTTAAGTTTTTAAAAGTACGTGTGTCTTTCTAGTTTGTTTGATAAACAGCTGCATTAGGACATTAAATTTCTTCTAAATGGACTACCACAAGTTTTAACATAAACTTCTGTGATAAAAAATTTCAGAATTTTGCAAGAATGAGTGCTGTATTCAGTGTTTTAATTTTATTAAAACAATGGCAAAAAAACCTCAGCAATGTTAGTTCATTTGAATATAAAATACTCATGAAATCCACTGGATTCAGAAAAATAGTTGACACAGAAAGTTGTCACATAGTTCTGCATATAGGGGTAGTTCTCAACATACAACAGTTCACTTAGTGACCTTTCAAAGTTACAACGGCCTTGAAAAAAGTGACTTATGACTGTTTTTCAGACTTATGACTGTTGCAGCATCTCTGCGATCATGTGATCCAAATTCAGACGCTTGGGGACTGATTCATATTTATGACAGTTGCAGTGTCCTGGGGTCATGTGACCTTCGGGCAAGCAGAGCCAATGGGGAAGTCAGATTCACTTAACAACCATGTTACTAACTTAACCAGTTCAATGATTCACTTAACAACTGTGGCAAGAAAAGTTGTAAAAGGGGGCAAAACTCACTGAACAAATGTTTCACTTAACAACAGAAATGTTGGATTCAATTGCGGCCGTACGCCAAGGACCACCTGGAGTGTTTTTCTTAGAGTTTCATGGTTGAAAAAAGGGCAGTCTTCTGAGCTTTTGGTTACCAGAACAAAATCTATAAATCAACTTTGGAGGGTTTATTTGTTTTGGGTTTTTTTACTGTATGGTGCGTGTATAGCTAGGGATCGCCGAGGCAGCTGGCTGCCTCTGTGAAAGGAATTTGATTGGGCGGTGTTATCTTTACCCGCGGGACACCTGAATGCTGGTAGGCAAACAGGGTAGTCTCCATTCTTGACCCTGCGGGGTTTACTCATGGGAGCCGAGCTGCCGACCTCAGCAGTGTGCAGACCCAGTGTCTTGCCACGGGAGCCACCGTGGCCCCAGCTTACCAAGGACTTTAGCTATTCAAGGAAACCAATCTGTGGTGCCACCTTTTAAGTCTACTTCCTTGTTCTGATGTTGCAGAACTAAATAATGTTCCATAATCAAAGGGGCAATTCTTTCCACCTTAAGCACAAATATTAGCACTCCGGCATTAGCAAAATTATTAAAACAACCCCCTGTACCGTACCCAAGAATGAATTAATATGGTGATACGGGTAGTCCTCGACTTATGATCACAACTAAACCCAAAATTTCTGTTGCTGAGCAAGACAGTTGTTAAGTGGTTGTCCCATTTTACGTCCTTTCTTGCCACTGTTGTTAAGCGAATCTGGCTTTCACCATTGACTTTGCTTGACAGAAGGTCTCAAAAGCGGATCCCGTGACCCTGGGGCATTGCAACCATCATAAATATGAGTCAGTGGCCAAGCCGTGACCATGGGAAGGCTGCAACGGTCATA
>JANHFO010001954.1:272225-294070 GCA_032468095.1 Pareas carinatus | reverse complement strand
TCCCCGTTTGACTTCGTGAAAAGTAAAAACTCCCCTGGTTCCAGCCACATACTGAGTAGCATCTCTACTGGTAACATTTTGCAAGGGGCTGGATCTTGGCATTCCCCTTCTCAAGGATGTTTTTCCAACCTCATAGCCTTGCCTGGAGTTGGTTGGAATGCTATATACTTGATGGAATTCAAAAATTCAAACCCACACACATACAGGAGAAATATTGCTGGAACTTGGCTGAAGTCATAAAGTAGATATTGCAACAGCTGGAAAGGCAAAGCTAAGTACAGGTAGCCCTTGACTTACAACAGTTCATTTAGTGACCATTCAAAGATGCAACGGCACTGAGTGACTTATGACCGTTTTTCACAGTTATGATCTTTGCAGCATCCCCATGATCACGTGATCAAAATTCAGATACTTGGTAACTGGTTCATATTTATGACCGTGGCTGTGTCCCAGGGTCATGTCATCGCTTTTTGCTCTGACTCTGACAGGCAAAGTCAATGGGGAAGTCAGTTTTATTTAACAACCAGGTTACTAATTTATCAGCTGCAGTGATTCACTTATTTGCAAGTATAAAATCGGGCAAAACTCACTTAACAAATGTCTCACTGAACAACAGAAATGTTGGGCTTAAATGCGGTTGTAAGCTGAGGACTACCTGTAATACTCTACATTGCATTTGGATCCTTTGACCTTGCTAAAAATTAGCCAAAGTTGATTTGGTGTCACCATCTGTACATCCTCTATAGAGGTTGCTAATTCATTCTGTGCAGTTAAAGATTTACTTCTGTTTGTTCATTTCTTGATTTATAAAGTTTGTCCCAATGTTGGATTGAATATGGCTTGCAATTTTTAAAACATATTCATATCCTCCCTCCCCCAAAACCTGATAGAATAGTTTAATTGCATTTGAAAGTAATATGGTGGCGCAGTGGTTAGAATGCAGTATTGCAGGCTAACTCTGCATTCCACCGCCAGGAGTTCAATCCTGATGGAGCTCAAGGTTGACTCAGCCTTCCATCCTTCCAAGGACAATAAAATGAGGACCCAGATTGTTGAGGGCAATATGCTGACTCTGTAAACTGCTTAGAGAGGGCTGTAAAGCACTGTGAGGCGATATGTAAGTCTATGTGCTATTGTTATTGTAGTTATAATTTAAGACCCACAGCTGGCTTATTCATCCACTAAAATAACAGTGTTTCATAATTATTAAGGAAATGCGTGGACTTCAACTCCCAGAATTCTCTGAATGTAAGACCCAGGATAATGAATCTCCCCACTCTCCTTTTTTGCGAAATGCCCAGTGCTCATGATGAAGCAAATTTGGAAATAATGGGAATTACAAAACAAGGAAATCCATGAGAGCCTCTCTTGGATCAAGGTACCTTCAATGAATCTAAGAATACAATTACACACTCTACAACCTATTGATAATATAGTCCATCCTCCAAATGCAGGCAAACTCCAAGAGCTTCCAGGGCATGTTAAAAAGTTGATTGAGTTCACATGTTATGTTAAACTGCTATTTCTTTAACCGTGAGTTGTTGAACAAGCCATAGTCAGCTTAACGCAACATGCTAAGCCATCACTGTCCACAGTTCAAATATGCATAACAGCAAATCAATTCTCAACAAATTGCAATACAGCTAAGTGTGATGGGAGAATCCGGCTAGTAAACAGGCTATTAGCTAAATCAGGGGTCTCTAACCCCGGGTCCGTGGCATGCCAGCAACTGGGCCGTGCAGACAAGACAAGCCCCATTCGTGGGATGCAGGCAGCATGCAAAACCACACCCTCTCTGGGCCATGGAAAAACCTTTCTCCATGGAACCGATCCCTGGTACCCAAAAGGTTGAGGGGCCACTGAGCTGGACTATCTGGAGTTTGTGCCTTCTCCAGATTTTATGAATCCCGAGTCCATTTTAGAGCCGCTAAAAGAAAACTCGCTGCATGTAACAGAAACATTCCTTTAAGCAGTGATGACAATAGTATCTCAGCTTGCAGGGAAAGCTTGCACCCTGGCATGTTTTTAATCAGTTGGACTAACCGCTCATTGTGTATATCAATATCATTTAAATGTATTAGCATATGCAGATGGACTGTAGCAGTTCCCTTCCCCAAAGAGCAGGCAAACCAACTATAAAAATTTGAATTTCAGAAATTCCTTTCACTCGAACAAATTAAAGCCAGACCTCAGAAGTCTCTGTCTTTAGGCATAACTTGTTGGGATCCCTGTTCTGGATTTCCTGAAAAGCCCTGCCGTGAATATCACAGATCCTAGGAGTGCAATTCTGCTTTTCAGTATCTGCAGTGCCACAAGTATCTCTAAGGGGGGGGTTATTTTCCCCCAGATTCCTATCCTCGAAAGAAAACTCTCACTTCTCAACTTCCCTGCTCAAGTTCCACTCTATGGCAACCCTTCAGTGACTAAAAGGAGAAATTCAGTAAAACCTAAGAAGAAAAGGTAACAGTGGCAAATACATAATTTCATTTAGATGTATGTGCCGTTTTAAAAGACAGACAGAAAGTGTGCCCAGGAAAACTTCTGGAAACCATTTTCAATTCTCCTCCAGCCTCCCATTTGGCTTGATAGCTTCCCCCCACCTCCTTTTTCCCCCAGCCCTCAATTCAAAATGCCAGTCTATGATTTTTAAATGAGAAAAAGCTGTAACTGTGCTGCAGTGCTTGGATAAACTCCTATACAAACTTCCAGATGTGACACAACCTCCCGGAAGGGGGAATTTATGATCCTGGCTCCTTCCAAAATTTACGCATAAGCTCAAAAAGGAAATGAGCACCCTTCCCCATCCAGTGAAATAGTAATCAAATAATAGAAACATATGTAGAAAGAAGGAAATGTACATAACACAATAATGTATTATCTTGGGAACTTCGATTTTATCAGATGGGAAAGGGTGTTTGTTAGTCTTTTGAGTTTATGTTTATATTTTTGATTGACATTTACAACCATAGCATACGATGAGAGGTCTGTTGACTTTATCTGATAATGTCTGTTATGTTTTAATCATTAATTATTGGGCTTTTGTGTAGAACAATATCATCTTGTGTTTGGATTTCTGCAATGTGCTCTGCATGGGGCTAACCGTGAAGAGCAACCAGAAACTACATCTGGCACAGAAAGCTGGAAATCCAACAGTTCTAGGACTTCCATGTCCTCTTTAAAACCCTTTGGGGCATGGGTCCAGGCTACCTGAGGAATTGTCTCATGCCAATGGGAATGGCATACCCCACGGCAGAAGGAGGCATGCTACGAACCCTGTTGGCTGAGGAATTTCAGCTGGCAGAGTCCAAAAGGACTTTTTCTGCCGTGACTCCCGCATCATGCCCCTCAAAGTGAGATTCACCCCCAAAGGGCCCAAAAACCTAGCTCTGCCAACTGCCTCGGCACCCCAATGGGGATGTCCCATTCTGCAGGTGCTAAGTAAGTTAGAAGATCTCAGCTCCACCCTTTTTACGAACTGATCCTTTTTAAAAATTAGTTTATTGTTAACTTTTAATGTTTTATTTTCAATGTTCTAATTGTTTTACATGGTGCTTTCATGATGTTGTATGCTGCTGAGAATTGCTTGATAATGACATGGGTGGCATTTAAATTTAATAAATAATAGTAAAAGTAATAGGCACCTTAGGTGCAATTCCAAAGAATTGGAGCACCACCTGAACATGGTTAGCATTGACAAAATCACCATCAGTCAATTGCAAAAGATAGATTTACATGGAACAGCTTTTGTCGTCCAACAATATCTCTAACACCATCAAACAAGAACATCTGCCTATCACATGTCCTTGAGAAGGACTTGATAGGTAGATAGAAATTTCCAGTCTAAACATCTGGCTGACTATGCAACAGATAATAATAATATATTGTGAATAAAATACAGTTTTGATTCAAACTTGCAGTGTTCTGGTAGGCAACAAAGAATGGGAAAAAATAGCAAGATTTTTCTCCTATCTTTCTCCAGTATACACCAAAAGACATGTTTTTCTCTGTTAAATGAAAATTGTATCCCAACTCATTGAAATACAATATATCTCATTATTATAGACTCTTGACTAAACATAATTACCCAGGATCCCAGATTCTACATGGAACTGAGTGTGAATTAGAGTGGTTGAAATTGTATACCTTCTTTCTTCCTCATTTGCTATTTTAAATATCTTGAAAAATTCATGCAATTTGTAAATTCTTCTCAACTAACAAACCATAGTAAGTTGATATCCATTCATGCTGGCAAAAGCTGACAGTCAAGGAGTTATGTCTATCTGCCATTTAAAGGATGTGCAACCATGTGTACATATGCTGAAAAATATTGGAAAAGAATTCATAAGTGGTTACAAGAAATGATGAAAATACAAATAAATTTTAAACCTGAGCTGTTTTTGTTAGGTATTGTTCCAGAAGATTTTAATAAGCAATAATTATACTTGATTGTACACATACTGATAGCCGCAAGAATTGTTTTTCCACAGAATTAGTATACTTCAAGACATGGAATTGTTTTTATAGATGGCTAGACAATAGATGGAAGGAGTAGGTGTGAAAGCATATTAGCAAAATTGATAAGTATTGGTGACAGATAGATAAAATGTAAAGCTACAAAGCTGATGTTGATAGAAATATTTAATTACATTGTTTTTATTGTTGTTGTTTGTCTGTTGAAGTTATTTTGTGAAAATGGGAGGGGAAAAGATGTACAACCAACTGGGAAAATCTTATTAGAGAATTCTAATTCACCATCAAAATGCCCAGGAGTTTGAACCGAGGTTTTTAAAAACTAAGCACTCAAATATTTCAGTTTAGATAGTCAATCTGTCAGTTTGGCTTTCACTCCCAATCTTTTAAAGCTCCAGTTCTTTTCCACCTCATTTATGGACAAATTAGCATTGCTGAAAACTCACAAAGGAAACCAAAGTTCCTTTCTTAGAGAGATCTAAATCTCTCTGGCTCTCTGCTTTTTCTTTTTGTAAAGCCGTCTTCTTTCTTAAAGGTTCAGCTTGTACAAGAGAGGCAACCTGGTGCCCTCCAAAGGTTTTAGAGTTCAATTCCCATCAGCCTCACCCAGCATATGGACAATGGTAAAGGCAAAATGATTGGAGATATAGTCAAAAGCATTTGCAGCGTATACGTTTGCCTTCCCTTCATTTAGTAATTCTCTCATTCGGTTATTTGATATCTAGAGGGTCTGTCGTATTCTAGGGCTTGAATCATCAAACTGCTTTCCTTGTTGGGTGTGTAGGTGTCTTATTTACCAAAGAGTCTTGTTTTAAGCATAAGTGTTGTCTGCTTCAAATTTGATCAACATTTCCTTGGCAATAGTTTGATCAGGCCCACAATTCATATAGTCAGTTTCCCTCCAGTATGGTAATATTGTGTTTCTATTTAAACTGCAGGTGTAGTATTTTGAAATTGTCCATGTAAATTAGACTTTATGAATGTTATTTAAATCTGTATATTTAGTTTGAATTTGCTTTATATGTTAGGATCGTGGAACCCATCCACCTTCTGCAACTCTTTGAAATAACTCCACAAAGCTGAGGAAAAAATGTGTCTGCTTTAAAGACTGTTGGAAGCAGGTGTTTCCCTTACTGATTGTCCTCAACTAATGACCGATCACTTAGTGACTGTTCAACGTTTTGACTGACCAGATAAACAGGATTTACAACCTGGATGCAATGTTCCTATAGTAAGGGTCTCTCCAAAGTCAAGTGACTGAACTACAGGCACTTGGCAACACAACTGTTTTTATAGCCATTTGCATTGCCCCACAGTCATGTGACCAGGTTTTATGACAGTTTCACTGAAAACCAGCATTTACTTCCACTTTTCAGCAAAACCCTACTCATAGTGAACCATTGGTTCAATTAACAGGCATGGTGTTTGCTTTAAGGACTGTGGGGTTTGCTTAACAACCAAAGCATGTGGTTAGTAACCACCAAGTCCATTTTATGACCATATACAACTCTAATGTATGTAGAGTCATATGTTGAGGACTACCTGTAGGCTCTGAAGCATCTTTCTGAAATCAAACTCAAGGCACTGTAAAAATCCAAATATTATTCATACAATATTATTCCATTTGACTTTTATCATTCCAGTTTACTCTGCAGTAGAGTGAAAGGAAAAAGGGTAGCCTTGCAATCCTCCCCCTGTCCCTAGGTGAATCATTGTACCTTATGCTGCTTCCTATGTTAAAAACATTTGATAGATTCTCATTTGCACTACCCTGTGATGTTACCCTTTGTGTGACATGTCCATGCGATTTTTCTGGGTTGAGAGATATTTTCATTTCATTGGATTAAAGCTATCGGCTGAAATCTTTAGAAATGAGGATGTGCCGCCATGGCAAGCCAATGGCGACTACCTAGTCAGAAGGCTCTTTGAAATAGACCGAGGCTTTGCACATTTTGAAAAGGATTCTGAATTCACATGAACACACCATGTCTCAGCAGACCCAATTTTTCACACACCTAGAAAAAAAAGATGTGGCCACTCTAGGAATGGTAAAGAGCTGCAATGTTGACGTGACATGTCTGAAGCACTTCCTCCAAATCATTAGCAAGATATACACAGTCCTGGTATACACACATAAGATTGTGATGCACATGACTCAGCAAATCCCAGGCTTTGGGATGAATTACAGCTACACTAATCCAAGCAAACATGAAACCACACAAAATGCTTCATTATTTCATGCAGGTTTTGTTACGCATGGGATCAAATGAACCACTTTTACAGAAGATTCTTCTTGGGTTTGACTACATTATCTCTGAAGTGTAATTGTTGAAAAGCAGCATTTTGAGTGCCCTGTTTTACAATCTTTGCTTATAGAAATATCTGGATGGATGCTGTGTTCCAGGGTTATAAGATCTGTGTGGTTTTGAGGAGTGGATGGGGGGAAGGAAAGGAAAATCATCAAAACCTTTGAGATGAGATTAGACTCTGTGAAATCCATTGAAAAGTTTTCTCAAAGTCGAATTATCAGCTGTCACTATGGGAAGCCAGAATGATGCATTTCCCTACAGATTTCAGAAGAACAAATAATTACAGCTCCAGTGCTAGCAATGCTATTGCTGATTCAGAAATGAGCTAGGATTATAAGCAAGCCACTGGCTGTTATCCTCTATTGCTGTTTATTCTGGCATGCACATCTGAGTTCTAGTATTTAGCAAATCCCTGATGCATCAAGTTACAGAAGCTATCTCTGTGATAAAGGGAAAACCCAAGCTTTGGTCAGTGACTGGAGTATAGTTGGGGAAGTCAGTCTTTTATATCCCAGCTGCTTGACCCTTGCAAGGTCAGCTATGATTTCAGCTGTAGGGAAGGCATCCAAAGCTTCCCCTCTGCAAGGCAATGTACTAAAAACAAGCTGGCTGGGCTCCATCATTCCGAATTTGGCTACTGCTCAATTGGACAGGGGGACTTGATCTAGTTCCCAGTTCAAGTTAAAAGCCTCAATCCCACAAGGTGCTAATGCCATTTGCTGGCCAGAGCATCGAGCACAAAACTTTCCAAATTATACAGTGCAGGGTTGGATGAGGCAATCTGCCTTAGCAGAGAGAAACTGAGGCATAGATGATCAGCAAATTATATACTGTTATTAAGACTACAATGGGCACAATTTCATCTTTCACTCCCAGGAACATTTCTTCTAATGCATCTGACATAACATTCTTCTGATGTATAACAGCTGTCAAAAGAAATTAGTAGGAATTCCATCATGTATACATCTAAGTGGCCTTTGAAGAATAATTAAAACGTTTGGATGAAAAAGGTTTTGTACTTAGATACTGTTATGCTACAGGAAGCTATAAAGAGCGTACAAATCATCACAACATCTAGAAAATTTGAATGGATAACTCTTCAAAGAAACTGACTCAGCTTTACAATGGATGATATTGATTTAATGGAAGGTCTACTTATAATTTACACCATGAAACATCAATGCCACAAAACTGAAAACTAGAAATTTGTTCAGAATTCTAAGGTCCTATATGCCACAAGATAATAAAACAATACTATTTCAACCTGTCCAAATCCGAAAAGTAGTTGAAATATCAACTGATTCCAGATTTCAGGTTGGAGCTCTATAAATCAGTGGGAAACACTCATTACTTCCTGAAGAGGCGGGTAAAAACAGATCCTTTCCTATAGGAAGTTTATGTCTGTTTTTTTAGCTGAGCATTTAGCATACACTGCCATCATGCTTTCAACCTTCTCTCTGCAACCACAAAGGCTCCAGATATATGTTATTATTTTTAAAACACCTTAGCTTTTCAGCTATAACTGCATCATTCATGAGGTAATAAGAAAAATGGAAAATTGCACACAATCCATTACAAAAATTACTAAAGATGACAATTACCCATTACAACCACAAGTGCACTCAAATAGTTTCCTCTATAAGATTATGATTCAGACATCAGTACTACCATCTGCATTCGAATTGTGGGAAGCCAGAATATATGTACACGTTTGAAGATTTTCTCCACAAAAATAAGCTTTGTAAAGTACCATCTCACAATAAGTGCTTTGCATCATCTCATCTTTACAGTGAAATTGTCCTTTTATAATTATTACATCGGCTCAATATAATTGAACTATAATTATGGCCCATGAAAAACATTCTGTAACTACACAATTAAGAGGAGATTGTCATGCCTGATTTCACTGAACTCTGTTCAACTATATACAAAAACCAGTCTTATAAATTCAAACATCAAGCTAATCCAACATATACAATTTGTTGAACAAAATTCAGTAATCTAGTTCACAGATAATGCTACAGTCAAAGTCAAGCAACACATTATGGCCTCGTTTCTCTAGCAGGCTTAAAGCATCATGGAAGCACCAAAGAGTCAATTAAAACGTTCGGATCATCATCTACCACCCAGGGGATTGAGTTTCAACTCAGAACAGCATCATGCAGTCAATAATTAAACCAACTTCACCCAGTCAGTCATGTTGTGAGGACACGACAATTTCCCTATGTTACATAACTTGTCTTCCAAGAGAAGGAGAGATTGTAAAAGTAAACTTCCTCGTTGGTTAACACTGGTTAACCACAGTGTCCATGCCTATTGCTGCCTGCCCAACAAAGAAGGGTCTGTGATTCTGGACTGAAGAAATGCATATTATACTAGAGGGCAGCAAAGAGTGCTGAGTTGAGTTTTCTTATATCTTGGCTTCCTTCTAGTGGTCATCTTCTTCTACATGTCAAATAAGGTAACCTTACTAGTGATGATATAAAACCTTGTTAAAATTGTCTCACTGAGGGATTATAGTATACAGGTCATTGTCTGGCAACAGTGGGGTGAGACTTTACTATGGTATGACTATGTGCTGCCATATTCACTGGTAAGGAGAATCAACTAGGCTGATGGCCAGCTGGATTAACCATATAGTCAGGTCTAAAGCTTAATGTGAATCTAGCCAGATCTGATGACTCACAATACAGTACTTTGCTACCTTTCCTCCTTCCAAAGATTAATATGGCACACAATATGATAAAACAGCTGCAAACCAACCATATAGAGGAAAGCAATAAAAAAACATGTTAGAGCTATTTGCTGGCATGGCATTCACAATCTCTCATAAGAGAAAAATGATGTTTTGTCACCAAAACTAAACAACACACAGGCCAATTACACCATTCTAGGAAGGACGATTAATATCTAAAGCACTGACCACAATGAAAACCCTAGCTAGGGTCCCCATCAAATGGCAAGCAAGACATTCCAGGCAGAGTCTTTGCTAGACTCACTGCTTGAGAATATTTTCAGCTGGCAATGTAAGGGCAGGGCAAACAAGACAAATTCCAGATGTTTGGCAGGAAGTCTCATCAGCCGCAGCCAGTTGTCCCCAGCCAGTGGGACTTGTATCACAAAGAATTTGCAGGGCAACAGACTGTCTTCCTTTGCACTAAGGATTGGCTGAACAGTTTTTAGAAGCTCAGCCTATGTCATGCCACAGAGAAATATTCTTCAAGATTAATATCTATGCAATTGTCCCTTTTTATTTATTGAAGAGCAACCCTCCCTGCGTTTTATAAAGATCAGAAGCAGAACAATGCAGAAATCCTTAATATGTAATAAAATGATTGACAAACAATATCACATTTTTCATTGAAGGTAAGAACCATGAGGAAAAAACTGCACACATATGTTACTCACTGTCCTTTCAGGGAAAGGCTAAAACGAGAAGAAACATAGCAGGACTAAGGGGGCTGAAATTGCCTCTCCATGTATTTGCCTCTGAATATTCAATTTTTCCAACAATGGGTTCATCTGAATGAATTTGTTAGTTGGACTCTTGCACACCACTCTGGTGAATGCTGAAACTAGAGGAAAAATTCAGAATAGGTTCAGAAGCAATGGTGATAAGACTTAATTTACCTCTTCAGCAGTGTTGCCATGAAATTGAGAGAAGCAGCTTTTTATTTCTCTACTACGTGCATTTCTAAAGAGGCCAGATCTTGATTAGGCTAATTCACTGTCACAGTTGTGGGTCATTTTTTGCAAGCTGACAATAGCAAATGAAAAATTCTCTGTGTTTGGGACTTTAGATGGATCACTTTTCTTAACTCCTTGGATCTGGATCCTACCTGTCAATTTTGTTGTGCTCCTGTTATACATACAACACTCTAATTGTGAACGCCAAGCTAACTAGAGTCACACAGACTGCTCTGAGTTCCAGCCAAATAGAGGAACATTTAATAGTTTATCCATAGTCCCTGGACTGATGGATTGCCTAAGTGATTACCTCCCTAACCAGAAAGTTTGGCAATATTTACTTGAGCAGGACACCCTAAAAGAGATTGCCTGTTATCGGATACCAACATAGATGTTTAACCATCTTCTTTGGGAATTGTGTCCCTTCTGGTGGCAAAAGCAATCGCGTTTGGAGAGGGTTAGAGCACTGACAATTTATGTAACCAAGACTGTGGAAACAATAATCCCCTGGAGGTGAGCCAGTTTCATGATAGGTGGACATAGTGGGATGACAATTCCTATAACTGCCCATTGTAGTTCTGTTCCATGTTCTAGTGACAGGAAAAGCTTCTTCGCTATAGGACTCTTAGGTGTAGTTAGTCTATTTGAATGCAGTGGAGCCATTGGATGTGTTATCTATAAATCCACGGTCCTATATAGAAGATGAAATGAACTGTACGCTCAATGTAGTCCTACACCTGGATGTTCCCCTAATTAGTAAATGACCATAAATGTTGACACATGCATCTATTTTGTCCTCATCAAGACATCAGCCAGCACTACCCTCACCTTGGCAAACATCTAGTGGTGGGACATTGGATCCCCCTGATTCAAACACACAGACTTCCAGCAGATCTACTGACATCAAGAAATGTCCTCTGGGATTGCACCTGACTTTGATTGCAGGGCATTCGTCTAGAACATCCTGTGGTGAACTGGCTGGCCGCTTTGTGGTTCGGAATTTTCTTTAGTTTTGTGATTATAAAAAAGATGAAAAGAGGGTAGCTCTCTCACAGGTAGACTCTCTGATACCTATTTCCAGCAGCTGATTCATTCTTACATGTTTTTTTTCCCTGAAGACCAATAATGGCAGAAAGTTGTCCCTGGTGATGTTGGGTTTTGTGTTGTTGTTGTTTTTTGCAGAATTCTGGGGCTTAGCTGAACCTCACAATCTCTGTACCCATCTGTTAAAGAACTGGATCCTTATCTTGAGTGGTGCGGTGACAAGCAGAATTCAATCAGGTTGCTGGAGAAGCATCCCTGAAGACAATGCAGAGCTGCTTTCTCCAGAGTTTGACAGATAATCTCCTACCAGCTGCTTCAAATCAATGCTTTTCAGCTTGTCTGTCTGAGATATTCGGCTGGAGGACACCAGGATCAGCTTCTCCCGGATGCTGCAGCATCTTTCTTTTCCTACTGAAGTACCAAAAGAGGCTTCCTCAAAGGTCTTCTTTCAAGGAACTGTTCGTTTTGTCTCTGGTTCCTCACTAGAAAGACCCTTTCTTAGCCTTGTCAACCTTATCAGTCCAGTGGCCAAGGTGTTACTTGTTCTCTATCATTTATTTTATTATGTATCTATCTGTATCCTGCCTTTATTGTTTTTACATATAACTCAAGGCAGCAAACACACAGTATTCCTTTCTCCCCTTATTTTCCCTGCAACAATAACACTGTGAGGAGAGTTGAGCTGAGGCAGAGTGACCGGTCCAAAATCACTCTGCTGGCTTTCCTGACTAAGAAGGGACTTGAACTAAACTCTCCTGGTTTCTAGCCTGAGGTTTGAAGCCTTTAACACAAGACCCAACTTCAAGTTATATTATATTCTGTATAAGAAGCTTCTTCCAGAGCTCCCGAAGGTGAGTTTTGTGGCAAAATATATTTAATCATAGTTAATACTATAAGCCACTATTAATATCAAAAGGCAAAGAGGGGAGGAATTGTGAGAAGTAAAGGTGAAAATATAAGCAAATACTAGATTAGACCGTAACATAATGCAACATGAGAAAACCTGATGGTAAGAAATTGTCCTGAGTTCAGGACAATTGTTTGCAATGGAATTATGTCCTATCTATATTGCAGGACAATATGATTAGGCTACATGCAAATGATTAATGGAATCTGGCCTTTCCATTCAATTTACATAGCCTGAATTAAGATGAGGAGGATACTGTAGATGGGTAGCAGGAATTCATGCTGCCTTTAATCTGCCAGCCAGAGTATCTGGCACATTAGGAAATCCAATTCACAATCCAAAGGAAACATTGTTTGATTGATGATTACACTATGCAACATTTTCAGGAATGTCATGGATTTTTTTTTCTTAATTTGCACTCTGAAGCCTCCATCTTGATGACAGAATTTGGGATTGGTAAAATTAGGACCAAGTTAAATACTTGCTGCATCACACAGAATTCCCCCAGATGTGGCTCTGTGTTCTTTTGGTCGGAACCCAAAACTGCAACTGTATATATGCATGAGTGAGAGAGGTGGGAAGGATGCCTTCAAACTCAGTCAAATCTCAAGAGAAAAATAAAATCGCTCCTAGCTTTGAAGGAACTGTATGGGAGAATTTTCCCATCTTTAGTCCTCCATCGATGATCACAATTTGCTCCAGCCAAGTGTAATTTACTTCCAAGACTTGCCTTAGCTCAGGGATACAAAAAAGGAAGCCAGGGGCACAGGACCAGGGCTGGCAGAACACCCAGACCCCCAAGAAAATGGCAAACTTTTTTCATTTATATAACCATATGACAAAAGCCCACACGGTTAAGTAAGGACTGCCAAACTGGGGGACTGTGTTTCCGCAATCTGTCCTTGTCTGACAAATAAAGTAGGCAAATTAATTGAATTAATAAAGGGCAAGGGGAGAACCGATGAAGGTAAATAGGAAGGAAGCAGATGGCATCCCACAAGAGCCCAACATCTGAACTTTGCATAATAGTTATCTTATCATCGTTGTGTCAATGAGCCTATCCTCTGAAATGGTTCACAGTACAAGGAACAGATGCAGTGGCAAGATTGGCGATTTCAAGAGAACACCTACATCCTTTAGATATTGGTCAGATTTCTTGCAATGACTGCAAACATTTTGCCCAAAACCCTTCGTGAAATTGGAAGGAATCACATTCCGCTTTACTATACACATCTGACCATACAGTACAGTTGTGCAGAACTATAAAATAGATTTTGCTTTAGATTTTCAATATGGCTGGCTGGTAAATTTCTGGCGTTGAAGTTTACTTGTCTTAAATTTACCAGGGTCGGACACCCCTGTTTTAGGTAACGTTTTCCAAAGAACAAAACAGCATAAGTCAAGTCTTCCACAATCTTCTGTATTATGATTTTATTTTATTTATTAAATTTTTATATGTTGCCCGATAAGATGACTCCATAATGCTGATGTCCTCATCTCTTCTCAACAACAGTGGATTGGAGGACATTTCGGTCACGAATCACCTGAAATCTAGCCCGCCTTCCCGTCTTAGAAGTGCCAAATAAACTGGAAAACTGAGGCTAACCTGACTGCATCCAAATTAGGACTGATTCATTCATTCACACGAACTATCAATATTGGTATGCGGCAAGATACTTTTTAAAACAAGCAAACTAATGAGGTGGCAGGGAAAGCCATAAACAAGCAAACATCCAAGCTCCCAGCAGCAAACACTAATTAAAATGAAAAGAAGTCATATACTTCCAAAAGGAAAAGGGATGCCAACTGATTTAATGGCATTTATTTAAATCTTTTCAGCAAGCTCTGATCAATACTCCGAGAAGAAAAAGAACAGTCCCTTTGCTCTTCACGAGGCAAAGCATGCATTATACTTTTTAATTTTCTTTGATGTTGCTGCAAACAACTTCTGCTTCCCCACATCTCCTGCTCAGCATGGCCCGGTGATCCCCACTCTTTACTTTGTCTCTGGCTTGCCAGCCTGCGATTAGTAACTGCCTTGCTTTGAACCAATGCCTGCAGCTGCCCAGTGGGAGGCTTTTTAAATAATGTGTCTTCCCCCAAAGACGGAAAGGCCATCGGTTTTGCCTTGTTGATTTGTTTTTAGGTTCACATTACTTATAATAAGCATTTATCCTGACCTGAGCAATCTGGTGATGGGCTTCCAGAATAAAGAGTATTGTGTGACTTAGCAAACCAAACCAAGACATTTACAAATGTCACCCCTAATCCTAAATAAGTGAACTTGGACGTCGGCCCTATTAGTAAGTTCAGCGCATAGCTTACTTTTGAATAAACACGCTTACGGATTATAAGTGGGAAGATTGCTAAAATCAGATATCCTTCTAGATGTAATAATCATACTCCCACATCAGAAGACTGACTTTTATCGGTCGCATCATTCCCATAGTATCAGCTTTGCTTTCAATTTCCCTTTATGTAAAAATTGTACATGCTGGCTTGCCAACATAGAAAACTGGTGGCAGAAAAAGAGCTAGGTTTTTTGTTTTCTTTTTAATTAATTTATTATCTTTAATTATTTTTATATTTTATTTATGTTTGATTTTTGTCGGATGACGGTCATGTGTTTATCCCAAGCTTGTTTAAACTCAGTTACTGATGACTGATCCACCACCTTTGCTGGAAGTTGGTTGCAAGCTTCCACTACTCTTTTTGTGAAATAATACATTCTAATATTACTTTTGAACTTCACTCCTGTCGGATTGAGATGATGCCCTTGTGTTCTTGATTTTTACTTAATATTGAAAACATTGCCTTTTAGAACCTTATCACACCCTTAATATATTTAAAGATTTCAACCATGTGCTGCCTTTCCCTTCTGTTCTCCAGGTTTTACATATCCAGTTTTTCCAATCTCACCTGATATGTTTTGTCCCTCAGACCGTGCACCATTTTTGTTGCCCATCTCTGGACTCACTGAATCTTACTGGTATCCTTTTTTTTAAAGTGAGGTCTCCAGAAGTGGACACAGTAGTTCAAATGGGGTCTGACTAAAGCCCCATATAGCAGGATTAGGACCTACTTTTTCCTGTTGGTGATCCCTCTAGTGATGCATTCCAGGATTTTGTTTGCCACATATGTGATGCTTTTCATGCTTTGGTGTACTGAATTGCATCTGAAAATGTGATGGCAGTTATTTACTCCCATTTTACAGAGACTGTAACAGTACACTGATGATAGAGCAGTCAGGCTATACTTGAGTATTTTCAAGACCTAACATTTCGATCATCTATTTATCATCCATTTAGCAACACCTTGCAAACAAGCAAACTCTGCTGAATTTTTCTTGGAAAATGGCAACATAAAAGATCTAGCAGACATATGAATCATACATAATTCAATAATAATAATTTTGTTTTTAGGATCATGACTATTCAACTTACAGGCGGGGAAAAAATGAAGAAAGAGAACAAAATATTCACAATGTGAAAAACGTGAGAGAGAAAATAAATCCAGGAATATTAGTAGGGTACATAAAGATATTTTTTGCAATAAAAGGGTATGATTCTTTTTTAGGTTGAGATTCTTTTTAAAAAAGCAATGATAAAAGACCTTTCTGGGAATATAGACTAATTAATAAATTAATGAAACTGTTGAACATTATCAGCAAGAGATGAATACCAAAACATATCTTTCTTTTCCTGAGAAGAGTTGTTTGGATCAAATTCTGAGACAGTAAGACTGTTGATGGGATTAGCCCAAAATATAAGTTTTTAAAAACAATGTTTTAGAACTTTCCAAGGCTGCAAAAGTATATCTGGGAATTGATTTAGCATTGGGGTTTCAGCACACATTAGTTTTTGCTGAGATTGCAAACCAGGAAACATACTCTTAACACACACACACACCCCAAATCCTCCCTCCCCATATCTCAAGCTCATGAGGCCTCAGTTCTTGTTTAATCGATACATCACATCCATATGAAATCAGCCAGGATTGTTCACTTTTTATTAAAAAGTGGTCTTACAACTTGGAATAGTGAGGCTGTGACCTTAGGCAATTGATGTGAAGCAATGTTAAAAGTCAGCAAGTTGTTAACTTATTTCCTTGCTATTATTATGCTTTTAGAACAAGGATGAGAGAAAGGCACTCCTGGTTTTTCTGTCTAATATGTCACATTCAGTTGAACTGTCCTAGATACCATATACTGTTCATTGGGAACATAAAGAAGATTGGTGGAAAAATATATATACTTTGGTTAGTTTTATCTTAATGCCATTTTATAGATGTGTGCCTAGAGCTGCTGCTTCAGAAATTCTCTGTAAAAGACTGAAAAGAGCAGCTGCCTGTTATTAAGAAACCCAAATTCCACCAGAATTTTGGGACTTTCCCTCAAATTAGATTTTATTTTGGATTAGAATAAAATAGTTACAGACAGGCATGCTTCATAAAACATGCCTCACCTTTCACTCCATGAAAAACTGACCCAGTTAGAAAGCAAAATGCAGAAACCAAATAAAACATGTAAACTTGATGCTTGGAATGAACATACTGGAACCTGTGCAAAGATCTGTTTTAATAAAAGTGCATATCTTCCTGTAGGTCCATCTCCAGATCGATTGGATTTGAACAATTTGTGCAATGGGAGATGGACCAGCAGGGTTTTGTGATCCATAATTTCATTTTCTGCTGTCAATATGGAACTATGTAAAGTATGGAATACTGTATATGCTCCTATTGTCTCCCTTAAAGTATTTGCATCAGTGCAGCAAACAGGACATACATGAACAAAGGTTCTTCCCAATCTGACCTAACTAATGAACTTCCTAACTTCCCAAAGAGAAGTTAAGAAACTCAACCTCAAGTTATAACCATTGATCTGGTGAATAATCTAATCTTAATTGTATTTTCCTTGTTGTGACTGAGCATTATTACTGAAGAATCATTTTTCGGCACATGATCAGAGTGACTCTCTTGTTTTAGTATGATGTTCCATACATTTTAGAAAACACCAGGACATTTGACCTTCTCTGTGGCGGCTCCCACCCTCTGGAATGACCTCCCCCCAGAGATTAGAACTATCACAGACCTCCGTGTCTTTGGTTGGGCGGTAAAAACCCATCTGTTTACCCAGGCCGGGCTGGCCTAATTTTGCACCTTTTCCCTTGCCCAAATGCTATTAATTTTAAACTACTATTCGGTTTTAAATTGGTTTTACATTTGTTCCTAAATCAGTCACCGAAATTATTGTTTTTATACTTCTTTTAATATGTTGTTTGTGTGTTTGTTATAACTGTTTTTTATATGGCTGTACATCGCCCTGGGTCCCTTCGGGGAGAAGGGCGGTATAAAAATCTTAACATACTAAAAAAAATCTTAACATACATACTTGAATATTGACTCCTGGTGGGAGAAATGAGCCAGGAAGATAAGGGGCAGAAAAGGTGGGGGTTTGCACGAGCTTTTGACAGGCCCAGATCTCAACAGAAAGTATCCCTGGATGAACAGGAGCTGCTCCCAGCAAGAAAAGAAGATATTTGGATAAAAGAAAGGCAGATGTCAGAGGATGCAACCAAATTTGTTCACACATTAAATATGAATCTTCAAATATATGTAGCCACAATAGCGTTCTAGGTAGGTCGCACCTGGAAATGGGGTGCCTTAACAAGGACTGCCAGAATGGCCTAATGAATTTCTCTTAAGAGCTCCTCCTTTGTTCTCCCTTGCTCTTTTCTATCACCTCCTTTTCCAAAAACCTTTTGACATCTATTCTCTTTCAGCGACTGGTTTCTCTAGTCTAATAGAAGAGAATATATTTGACTCAGGGTTCTTGGTGCTCAGTTGTTTGCTTGAGGACATTTCATTATCCAACTAAGTAACATCATCAGGGCAAATCTAGGGCTCTCTGAATTGTGATAGCTGCATTAAAAGGGAACAGAGAAGAGAAAGGGTTTTCTGTAACTAAAATGGCTACAATAAAGGTGGTGTTGCTGCAAAAATTGCTATTGTCAGCCAAGCGACCTCCAACGTTAGAAATCTACTAGCACGGGGTAAGGCGTCAGTATAAGAAAGCTATGTGATAGTAAATGGAGCTCAATAATAAAGGACTACTGAAATTTGGAAAAGAATTTGAATGTGCCATCTTTATAATGAAACAATTGGGTTAAGATTCACAGAATTAGACCACCATCTTCAAGTAGTTCTGTTCCTCTCCTTCAGATACATTGTTCATAAAACCATAAAACCAGCTTAAATTGTTCATGAGTTTTGACTTCCATTTTCTGTTGGATCTTGGTGAAACGGTTTGTGTTGGAGCTCCAATACACAAACCGGCTTTAGCAGCCTTCTCAGAGCCTTGGAAGGCTCGGCGGAACTCCTTGAAGGGGAGTCAGGAAGAGGGAACGAGCTTCGATTGCAGCAAGAGCGGCAGCCTGCTGAGACTCGTAGTCATTTAGACTCTGGCTTGGTCCTCACAAGACCAAGTGGCTGTGGCTGTCTGGGCTCCCGAGTAGGGAACATTTTCACCGTTGGTCTCAGAGGGGGCTGGATGGGGTTTCACTTCCCCATTTTGGGACTGGTGTGCAAGTTGGAGGTCTTCAAGCTACTGCTCAAAAAGGTCTGGCCAGGAAGCCTTCGCATAGGTTCTCTTGTACATCAGTTGAGCCCTCTTCTTCTCCAGGAGCTCCTTCAGATACTCAATCATGCTTTATTCATCTAGTGACTGGACTATTGCAATAGACTCTACATGGGGCTGCCCTTCAAGACTTTCTGGGAGCGATAGCTCTATATGTGTAAGATGAAGAAATGCAAGCACGTCTTGTTGACACTCATATGTCAGTGTTGCTACACGAACTGGCTACCAATTGGCTTCCAGGTGCAATATAAGGTGCTGGTCATTCCATATACAGCCCTTCAAGCCCCTGACCCTGGTTTATCTGCAGAATCGCCTTGTCACCAATCGTTTCTGCCTGCCTGGTATGTTCGGAGAAAGTGGTCGCTTTCCAGGTCCCTTCAATTAAATAGTGTCACATTGTGAACCAAGGAACCATGTCTTCTATGCTCCTAGCCCTGACCTCTGGAGAAGGATCCCCATAAAGATGCTCTCTGGGGTTTAATATGCTAGGGGAGCCCCCTGCCATGATTTTTGTACTGTTACAGCTGTTTTACCGGGGCTGTTATGTGTTGTTTCTGATTGTTCTCAATTGTATATTGGATGTTGTCTGTAATAGGATAATGGAGTTTACTTTTAAAAAAAAGAAAGAATGGCTGAAATCTGGAAACAGAATTTGAACAGGCCATCTCTATAATGAAAAGATTGGATATGAATCTGTAAAGGCTTGACTTGGAAACAGCTTATATCCTGTGACAATACCATTAATATTATCAAACCACAACATCTGCGTATCCCAGGCATTTGGGAAGGACTTGATCGGTAGACAAAAAAGGCCAAATTGAGTCTACACATCTGGCTGACTGTGCAACCAACCATAATAATTAAAACAACAGAACCTTCCCATTTGCAAATACCGCATTGTGAGTTCTTAACCACATTCATCAAGTGGAGAGATTCAAATTTGCAATGGTTGATATTTGTCCAATGCAGATTTTCCCCCCCTTCTTGCTGCTGCTTCTTATCCAGAAAGTCTACTGTGTGTCTTGGTTTCCATATGAGGTCTTTGCTGCTACATAGGAAGCTCCGGATTCTGCATTTATTGTACAACAGGCTCAGAAGTGATATTATAACCCAAAAAAACCCCTCCCTCAAGATTGGGAGCTGTATACAGATAGTCCTCGACTTACGATCACATTTGACCCCAGAATCGCCATTGTTAAACAAAGCAGTTGAGTTTTGCTTCATTTTACAAACTTTTGCTATAGTTGTTAAATGAATCACTGCAGTTGTAAAGTGAACCGTGCCATCATTAAGTGAATCTAGCTTTCCACATTGATTTTGCTTGTCGAAAGCTGGTGGGGAAGGTTACAGCTGGTGACCAACCCGGGGCTGTACAATGGTCAAAATACATTCCAACTGCCCGAATTTTGAGCATGTGACTCTGGGGATGCTGCAGTGGTCGTAAGTATGAAAAACTGGCACTGAACCAACGATTGAAAGTAGAGGACTACCTGTATTCAACAGTGGACAGTCTGAGACAGAAACTGCAACTTTCCAAATTCCAGAATAAATCCCTCAAAATAGGCATGACAAAAATGAGATTAAGAATCAATGGTCAATGGTCTACTGATGACCTGTTTTCCTTTTTCCTTCATAGTGTGGCCAAGGATTCTCTCAGCACAAAGATGGGCGTTGTGTTGGTGAGTCACCTGCCAAGAGGAAATCAGCCGATGCTCCTGGAATGACATTTCTTGGTTCCCAGAGCTGGGTTTCCCTGAAGTAGATTGATGCTCTTTGGTATCCAAACCCAGATTTCTGAGACTATCGGCCCTGAGTCTGTCTTTTATTATTCCCCATGCTTTCTCTCTCTCTCTCCTCTCTCCTTTCGTTTCTTCTCAGACATGGATGAGTGTGCAGAATTTCCTTTTGTGTGTCCAAGAGGCAAACCCATCTGCATCAACACATATGGTGGGTACCGTTGCCGCAGCAACAAGCGCTGTAACCGGGGCTTTGAACCCAATGAGGATGGCACTGCTTGTGTTGGTGAGTGATGACATGGGCAGAAGGGAATAGTGCTTGAAGCGACTTCCTGAAGTCAGCTAGGAAATTTGCAAGCACCAGGCAGTGAAATTATGAAATTCTTTGCTAGATGTGCAGCTGAAGGGAAGGAATGTTTGGAGTGGGAAGGAAATTAGCTAATGAGCTCTTAAGTTCATTTTAAGAAAAAACAAACAAATTATTGTAGAGGGTAATACTTCCAGCTCTGTACCCTTGTTAAGTAGAGGAGAAGAATGATAGATATTTTTTCCCAGGCTAGGGAAATTTGATATTAACCATTCTGGTAACTGCCAATCATTGCTGAGCAGCTACTCACTAATGGTGATTTGCCAGAGGGAAATGGCTGGTGGAGACAAGGGTGCTTGCTTTCCTTCTATCTGTTCCTTCCCAGATATCGTCGGAGGTTCCATGGCTCCAAGATGGTGGCTGGGATTTTTGCACTTCTCTGTGTAGCCCTGTGTCCTTTCCCCTAAGGGCCATCTCCTTGCTAAGTGCCACTAACAAGTGTCCTGTCCTTACTGCTTCTTTTTCTTTTTCTCTGTATGTAGCTCAAGTGGCCTTTTTCGGTGGATATCCTTCTTCGGGGAGCTGGCTGGGCTCGGCCTTGCCATCAGCCCCTCTCCTTTCACTTTGCCTTGGACTCTGCTTTTACTCCTATGCACTTTAAGCCTTGCCAATAAAGGACAGAAGCAGCCTTTATGGATGACTTAGCCTCCCCTCTCCTCCTTCCCTCCATATCCTCTCATCCAGTTTTCTC
>JANHFO010001954.1:173170-189683 GCA_032468095.1 Pareas carinatus | reverse complement strand
TTTCTTGATAACTGAAAACTCCACATATTGTAAGCTATAATTTTGTTTATTGTTGTCTAATAAAAACTTTTTCTATTTAAAAAAAAAACAACATCCAGTGTTGGGCCATTCACAGCGTCTGCCTGCAAGCTGTCCCACCGGTTAATCATCCTCACTGCTAGGAAGTTTCTCCTTAATTCCAGGTTGCTTAATTAGTTTCCATCCATTGTTTCTTGTTCTGCCCTCGGGCCCAAACCCTTTGCTGTTACCACCTCTGAAATAAGGAATAAAAATCTCCATCAGAGAAGGCACGTAAAACTAATCCATGCTTATGGAAGGACTAAGTTAACTGTGTAAGAGTTGTTTTATAGTAATTAAAGAAAAACACCTGAAGTGAACCTGGCAAAGGCATTCTTTTCTGGGATTTCATAGGACATTGCTCCTTTTTGTTTACTGTGACTTCTGAAAGAATAATAATCCTCCTCCCACAGAACAGATACTCCAGTACTCACGGGGGGGGGGGAGAAACGTATGAAATAAAATGTGCACCTCTCGTTAAATCAAAAACGCGTTCCTAGGCAGTGTCCCCTGGCCATAGGGGCTGCTGGAAGAACTTGTTTCAAAGGCTCTGTCTGCAGAATCCGAAGCTGTCTCTGGGGAGAAGCAAAGGCGTGAAAAAGAACAGGAGTTCCCACCTTCAAAGGAGAAGGGAAAACAACCCATCATTCAACTGAGCTGTCGTCAACAATGTGAGATTCTAGAATAACAATACGTCTACCAGCTATTTAGAAAGAACACGCTGATTTTTTAAGAACCGGTCCAGGCTCCCAAAGACGTGCGACAATCTTATAGAAACAGAGTTTCTGGGGAAAAACATTAGACGTGGTCACTTAACAGGACCTCTTATCACTGATTGACAGCCCCCGGTTCCTCCCTCTGGGATGAGGAGAGCACCGACCTCTGACGGGGGATCCAGGACGGAAGCGCCGCTCCCAGGCCCCCCCTGGAAGCGCTGGGGAAGTCTGGGGTTTGCTGGGAGAGATCTGGACCCCTTAGAATTCAAAGCCCCCCCAGCCCCTAATCTGCGACTTCAAGAGGACAAAGGCGCTCCAGCCTTCGGAAAACGGGACAGGAAGGCTGGGCTGCGCGAAGGTCCCAGGAAGCAGGACAGAGCACGAACCCTCTTGCAGCCAGCCTGCCAATCAACACAGCTCTTTTATTTAAGATCGATGGTCCAAAAGTTCATTTCCAGTCTAGGATCGGCGAAGTGTACGACCGTCTCTAGTTCGAGGGTGGGCGCCGCTGCTGCCCACATGCCCGGTGCGGCGGTCAGGCACGAGGGGTGGGGGAGAATCCCGCACCACTCCTCCCAAGCGGCTTCTGGCAGCTGCTGTTGGTTCTTGGTGCATCTCCTGATCAACCAGGGGAGTCTCATTTTGCAACCACCACATATGCATGTTTAATGGTGGCCTATTTTGCAGAGGATTTATTGAAGTTAAAGTTAAAATAACTTGCTACGAAATAACAGAGAATAGGCAGAATGAGTTCCAGAACACAAAACCATTTCTCTGAAATGGGTTTATGCTTCAAGGACGGAAAACTGGTGGGGCTCAGCAGCGATGAATTTAATCTAGAAATGGAGAGGGAGGGAACACAGAACCGCAGCTGTGAGCTGCTTCCTGTTTCTGGGAAGAAGAAGAAAAGATGGATTCTACAGGAATCTGCACAGTTTGAAGATTTATTTCCGGTCAAGCTGTTTTGAGACTTGGCTCTAGAAAAGATTTGTCCATAAACTATAATGGTGAAGCCTCCAATTTATTTCATTCTTGCTGTCAGAAATGTTCCTCAATTCGAGGCATCTGCTGTCCCGCAGAGGGGTGATGCTGAGCTGGGATCAAGCAATGCAACATGAACCATTCTGAGGATGTGGAATATCTGCTATTAAAATAATTCTTGATCAAACCATTATCTTTCCCATTTGTTCATCCAACAAAATACAGTATTTTCTTGCTTAAATGTTTTTACTCCCAGACCAGCTTTAAAGATACCGTCTTTAAGAAGTCCTTGCTTTGGACAGCTCAAGGAAACTTGGACCACCCGTCGCATAGGTCCATTTTAAGTTGCTCTCCAAATCGCAGGAGATAGGGAGGCCCGCTCGGCAAAGGCCCAAGGGGATGAGCGGCGAAGAGAAGCATTTCTTAAAGGTAGCGGCTGAGTATTGACTGACCAATCACCAGGCTCGCACCAGCCGCAGGAAATCCCTTGTCGCTGATTGGCTGGCCGCTCCATCCAAACTGTATAAAGAATAGGGGCCAGATGGCAGCCTTTGGTCTTGGCTACATTGTTTCGATAGAAGAGCTAGCGGCTACAGTTTGCCTCCAGGCTCTTCCCTTGAGGCGGAACCCACTCAACCCTGGCGACGAAATGGGGGCACAGGAATAACAGGCAACAGGGCTGAAGTCGCTGAAGATCCAAGAGCGACCCGAGGCAGAGCCAACCAGGAGGTCGAACAGGAACTGAAGAACACCGCGCCATTTTCAAATCACCACATACGAGCACTAGGAAATGGCTGCTCCCTTCGACCCACCCGCGCTGTTCACCTCAGCTGCAGGAAGTTGGGACGCGTACATGGAGTGTTTTGAATACTTTGTAGAGTCGAACGACCTGGCCGACCTCCCGGACAAGAAGATGAGGATGCTATTCCTTTTTCTTTTTTTTTGAAATTCCTATTTATTTATTTTCAAAACAAAAAGCAAAAGTCGCATCATTTGTTCGACCTCAGACAGCCGGGCATACATTTCAAACATTTTCCATTATGTCATACCTATTCCTACAATCCTATTTGCCATTTCTGCAAATTCAATTCCTTAATTAATAACATATTTTATATCATACTCTAAGAAAAAAATAAAAAAATAAAACAATTCATTATATTGACGGTCATTAAACTCCAATCCTCATTTACCCATAAAACTCTAGAATTGACACGTAAAAGAAAAAAGAACAAAAAAAGAAAAGAAAAAAGAAAAATAGCTATATTTAAAATACTTTTATCTATTGATGTATTCAGGTTTTTACCCTTGCCTTTCAGAACCTCCTGCAATAATATTTTCAGGCTTTATCCATGATCATAAAAGAATAACCAATGACATTATTACCAATTTTTCTCACCGAAAAGGAAAATTTATCACTCCATTGGTTAACTTTTTTTTTAAAGCCAATTTAAACATCTTGAACCTTCTGGCTAACTAAGATTTTTATAAGTACTTCATATAAGTCTCTAAACAATGGCAAAATTTATCTATTTTTAATATCCCTTAACCAAAAGATAAAATCTTATATTTTTGCATTTATATCAAATCTATTTTCCATAACAAGTTCAATTTTCAATATTCTCACAAACAAATAGTAATATTTAACAATTTTAACATCATTTTTAATTTCAAAAATTTTAATTTGCCATAAATATCCAAAATTTAGATTATTTCTTTCCAGTAAAGTTTCCAAAAAATAATCCTCATTTACAATATTTTTATCTGTCTAAAATTTCTCCATAGCCTCCATATTTGAACTTCTTTCCCTTCCAGTCTTATTTCTACATCTCTCCCTCTTCTAATCCATTCCCCTCTTATCTTTCTCCAATACCCCAAAAGTACTTCTGTTAAATCATTGCATCTCCTCAGACCTGTTTTATGCATTTTTTGTCCAGTATTATTCTTTAATTTGATCAGTATAGTTGACACTATTTTTTGTCTTTCCATAGCAGCCTTAGCAGTCTTTTGAAGTTCTGTATGATATTCCAATCTTTCCACTTCATCCATTCTTCAAAGCGCTGTTGTAACCCCCTTGTTTCATCTAGTTTTATATCCACTTTTTCTGTAGTAGCTCCTTCTTTTAAACTTTGTGCAGGCAAGTCTTTTTGTCTGTCCAATTTTTGATTTATTTTTTAAAATTCAGTAACATTCCAAATTATTCTTTTTAAATTCAGTAGTCATTTCCAAATTAAACTTTTTAAGTTCATAATTCATTTCCCCAGCATAATCATGAAACATTTATTCCACAGCCTGTAAGAATGCCATTGATAGTATTTGAATGTCTTTTCCCTTTTGGCTTATCATTGTTACAACTCAGTTGCAACAACGTTTCAAACTTTCGATTCTCTGTAAGTCCCACTGTTTACCTTCACTTTCAACAATAGCTTGCAGTTGCTCTTTTTCAGTGTCACATCTATTTTTAAAATCCAAATGCTGATTCACTTCTTTTCAAAGATACATAGTTCTTAAAAATCAAAAACAAGTATAAACTTTCCAATGAAGAGCATGAGAACAAAACCTTTTTTTAGTTTTAATATTAATCCGAGTATTATTTTTCTTCTAGAGTTAGATTTCAATTCCAAATACTTAGTAAAGTCTATAGACCCTTCTATGTTTAGTCGCCATCTTTCCCTTTTTTCCAAGTAATTATTCCATTCTAAATCTTCTTATTAATCAGGTAATCCTTTTCGTGGTAAAAATCTTTAAAACTCACCCAGGTGTCTACATGCTGATTTGTGCTTTTTTGCGGCTTGGCTTTCAAACTGCTTGATCTTTTGCTTCTCAGCCTGTCTGAGGCTACATGTTACTATTTCCGCAGCCCAGCTTTGTAGATCTTTGAGGGGTTTCTTCCCAATCCAAGGGTGGTTGCCACCTACCCTGGGATGACAGAACACCCTCTCCTCTTCGTTGCCTCTCCGGGGCAACTTAGGGTTCAGTTCCGAGACCGGAACGGACCCGATCTACTTGCTCTCAAACAGTTCAGCTCAGGAGTTTCCCGAGCTTGCTGTTTTAGCACCGCATCATCCACTGGAAGTAGGATGCTATTCCTCAGTCATTGCGGCAGTGTGGCATTCGAAGCAGCTAGATCAATATCAGCACCAAACCATGGAGAGAGCTACTAGATGCGCTGAGAGCCCATTTCACCCCGGCTCTCGCCAAACTCGTGAAGAGGTATGAGCTCCAGCACCAACTACAAAAACCCGAAGAAACGGGTACGTAGCTGCCATCCCCAACGTGGCTGTTCATTGCGAGTACACTGACATGAACAACGGCATATTCAAACAATTTGTTTACAGGCTGCAGGATAAACAACTGCAGAAGAAACTGATGGCAAACCCCAAGATTAGCCTCCAGTTGGTGTGGATGAGGCATGAGCATCCAAGTCCTCCAATATGGCAGCCACTGAAATGCAGAAAATGACCATCCAGGAAGCCACCCCACAGACCCAAGCTGTACACCAAAGAAGATGAGGTCCACTGAATGCTCAGGCACTGAGCGGGGGGACCATGATGATGAGAAGGTTGTGAAGACCCAGGTATTCTGCCATTTCCGAGATGTGACTTGTCGCCGTTGCAGGGAAAAGGGCCATATAGCATGGGCCTGCAGAGTCAGTGATCGATCACTGCCACTCGCCGATAAATGAACACCAGGCAAGACCATGAAGACCCCATGACAGATGACAATGAAGGAGCCTGGAAGCACATGGAAACATGACCAGCGAATGCCGGAGGCACACCAGACAATAATTGCAAAAGCCAGCAGACCATTCAGGAAGAAGCTAATGGTCACCATCCAGGTGTGGAATGCGCCATGCGAGATGGAGATAGACACCAGGCCAGCCATGACCATCATGTGGTGGAGGACCATGAAGGCAGCAAACCCCAGTCTGAAGTGAGAGGATCTGAGATGCCAAAACACGAGCCTGAAGGGAAACCGAATACCCGTCCGAGGCCGCACAACTATCACAGCGAAGTACAACTCGTTTGAAGGGGACCTTTCAGTCTTTGTTGTCACCATTGTAACCACCTGCCAACCTTGCCAAGAGTCATGCATGGTTTTGCTAAAGGCACTGGTGCACAAATGAGGGCCTCCTGGTTGAGGGTATACATAGACCTGGCAGGCCCATTGCAGAGACAGACATTCTTTGTAACCGTGGATGCCTATTCAAAATGGTTGGAAGTTTCAACAATGATAATCACAACCACCAATGGGGTAATCAGGGCCCTCAGGAAATTATTATTATTGGACAACGGACCCCAATTTATGGCAACACAATTCAAGGGATACCTAGCTGAATTGGGGATCCAACACGCACCCACAGTTCCAGTGCACCCGAGCACTAATGGGCAGGCTGAGAGAATGGTGCGTACTACTAAAGAGGCACTAGGCCGTTTAAGCCCCGGGGGCTGGTAGGAACGAGTGGATGAGTTTTTATTCTGGCAGTACATGACACACTGTGCAGCTACCGGGAGAAGTCCTGCCAAATTATTAATGGGCCGGCAACTCTGGTCGGTGCTCGATCAGCTCTAGTCTAGTTACACACCTGAGAGCGAGGGTGGATCAACCATAGGGGCAAGAACCTTCCAAGTGGGGCAATCAGTGTACAAGAGGAACCTTGCCGAGGTCCCCCTATGGGTGTGTGACTGACCAATCACCGGGCTTGTGTCAGCTGCAGGAAATCCCTTGTTGCTGATTGACTGGCTACTCCATCCAAACTGTATAAAGAAGACTTCCGGTTCCAGTCTCAGCTGAGTGGAGTTGAGGCAGCCAGAGTTCTGGCTGCCGAAGTCTCTTTCTTCGATCTTTCGGGGGCTCGAAGTGGTTCTAGGCAGCCCTGTAGAGGCTGCCAAAGAGCGGGTGCAGCGGAGGTGCATGCCAGCAGCAAACCGACACGAATGCCTGCCACTTTTTGCCCCTTTTTTCTGAAGACCAAAGTCTTGCTTGGGCATCATTACAGCTGAAGCTCCGGAACAGTTTAAGATCTTTAAGAAGATGGAAGCAACAAAATATGAAGCACCAGTCAAGAAAATGAGGTATTAATGCAATACACCCATGAGACTGGGATAATGCAATACTCCCATTAAATGGGCTAATTTAAAAATAAGACCTAAATTTCTTCTCGTAAGGATTTAAAAAGCGGCGATTGAGTACAGTGGGACATGGCATATGGTAGAAGAAAAGGGTGAAATGAAAAAGAAGCGGGGAAAGCCTCTGGAAGTTTACAATTAGATCTGCTTTGGAGATGATTCTGAATGAATTGAGAATATACCGGTAATTTGAGAAAGGAAATGAAAAAACAGAGAAATTTTGAAAAGAAAATTGAATTTGGAAAATTGGAACTATAAAACCATGTACTGTCAATTGGATGTTAAATATTGAAAGGAGAAGTAAAATGGACAGTAGCAGAAAGAGGAAATGGAGGAAATATTAAAGGACATTCAGCAATTTTTGCTGGAACCTACCGACACCTCTCAGCAATGGTTAAAGCATTGGAGGGAGAACATGCAAGTCTTACTGGAGTTTGACGACCAACCGCAAGAGGCTTCAGTAACGGAGAAGAAAATTCTGAAAAAAACCCTGACTTTAAACACTTTGAATGCTCCTAAAAGAAGGGAAAAGAAGAGGGGAAAGAAGAGGGAGGGTCAAAAAGCGGTAAAAAAAGAGATTTGTTAAAAGGAAAAAAAACCAGGGGAACTCACAAGGTGCTCCAAATAAAATAAAAATAAAATGGAGGACAGAAATAGCAATCCCAAAGACGGCAAAGACAGAGAGAATAGGGGGGAGATTAAAGCCAAGAAAATCCGTAAGGGGAAATGTACAACTAAAAGGGAAAGGGGGGGGGGAAGAAATGAGGAAAAATAATCACAGCCTGATTGCAGATAGGAAAACAAGAGAAGAAAATCTTTGAAGGAGGAAAGCACGCGTGAAAGGCTTATTCACCCAAAGGGGGATAGGTTAAAAGGATAGTCTAAAAATATAAACAAAAGGATGGGTAAGGATTAGGACAAGGATATGGATAAGGAAAAAAACTAAGGGGGACTTTATTAAAAAAAAAGTTAGATAAAACACTAGGGAAGAAAGTGATTTAAGGATTCTTTATTACCCATTTTGCTCTTTCTTTTTTAGATTATGGACATTATTAAGATAAATTAAAGTATTAGGATATATAGAAATAAGTATAAATATATAGGTTACAGATAAAGTTAGCAAATAGAAATAAGTACAAATTTAAAAGGAAATATATGTTATAGATGGATATAGTAAAAGAGAAAAGGAAAAGGAAAAGGCAAAAGTGGTGGAAGATTGGTGTTAGAAAAAAAAGGAGAAAATATGATGAAATGTGTAATTAGAGGTGTTGTATGGATTTTGGTTAAAATTATAAGTATGTATAAGTTTGTTTGTTTTATTCTTGCTTAATTGGAAAGGTGAAAGTAATATGGAAACTCAAAGATGAGGTGGGGAAAAAATGTGAAGATGTGAATTATTCAGGCTGGCCTGGCCTGACTCACATTACCTCTCCGCTAGTTAAAACGATTAATTTTTAGATATTTTAGACACTTTAAACTCTTAGATCCAGTTCAAATTGGATATATTTTCCGGCTTTTTAAATTTTCTGGCCTTATAAATATATATATATTTTAAACTGTTTTTAAAACTGGTGTTGTCATGTTGTATTGTATTTTTGTGGTCCTTATTGTTTTTTAGACAGCTGTACACCACCCTGGGTCCCTTCAGGGAGAAGGGTGGTATAAAAAAATAAAAATAAAAATAAAAATAAATAAATAATAAATAAATTAGGAAAAAAGAGACTGGTGATGAATTTGGTATTAAAAATTAATTAATTAAAAATGAAAAACATAAATATAAGAAAAGTCCCCATTCAATCAAAAAACAAAAAGGAAATAAAATTATAATAAAAATGAAAAAGGAAATTATATATAAAGCCTATATATACTGAAAAATTGAAATTAGATGTGGAAAAATAAGTGGATAGGCAGAGAAGTAAGTAGCAGATAGAAAAAATTCAAAGCGGAGGAAGAATAGAATGAGGATGAGAAAAAGAGAAAAAGAAAAGACTGCTAAGGGAGTAAGATAGAGAAAGGAGATAGGAAGAAAGAAGAAGAAGGTGAAAGGACAAAAGAAGAGGAGGAGGAGGAAGGTAGGAAGAAGAAGGGGGAAAGTGGGAAGGGAGGGAGAAAGGGAAAAAGAAAAAGAAGGGAAGATTTAAGAGGAAGGTAAAAGAAAGTAGAAAGAAAACAAGAGGAGGAAAGAAAGGGGGGAAGAAAGAAAGGAAGAAAGAAAAAGAAAGTAGAAGGAAAGTATGAGGTAAGTTGAAAAGTATGAGAAGGGAAGAGGATTGGTAGTAGTGAGGATAGAAGGGGGGAAGGAAGAATTAAAAGGAAGTAGGAACAATGAAGGAAAGAAGGATTAGTATGGAGAGAGAATAACAGAAAGGAGGAGAAAGGAAAGGAAAGAACTATAGAGACAAGGAATTTAAAGAAAAAGAAATTGAACCATAAATGAAAAATTTGGTAAGATTGAACAAGGAATATAAATTGAAGGACATATTGAATGAAAACCTTTCTTTGATATATTGATTGAGTTTCTTGCATACACAATGCAAAGCTAGCTTTCCCAATTTGTGGATTTTTATGTTTATTTTTTGTTCATTTTTTCACTTGTTATGTTTTATTTTTGTTTGTGTGTTTGTTTGTTTTTAAATGGGGGAAGCAAATAATGAAAGAGTAAATAGAAATTAGACACGAATTGATGAACAGAAACTAGGCAGAAATGAATTATAAATGATAAATCGGTTAAGAGAGTATATTGAATGCAAATGGGAGGATACTATAAGTAAGATGCTTACCTCTTATACAGGAAACAAGTTTGATATTTTTATTGTTTTTATACATTGTTTTTTTATTTGTTTAATGATTTATGTATTTAAATGGTTGTTATTTTGTTTTTTTATGTTTGCATGTTGGAATACTCAAAAAAATTTATGTCAGTGTAATGGTTAGTGAAGGGGTTGATGCTGGCTTAGCACATGCTGATCAAATAACTGGAGGACCCCCCCTCCAAAAAAAGAACCCGGTACAAAGAAAAGCAGCCAGCTGGCAGCCTTTGGCCTTGGCTCCATTGCTTCAACAAAAGGGCTGGTTTGCCTCTGGCCTCGCCCCTTGCCGCGGAAACCTTTCACCAGCAACCCTTCAGTCAGCAAGTCCTGTAAGGTTTCCATTAATTTAACCCTGGAGATTTATGCCAATCAAGAGGCATTCCCGTTTCATCCTTCTGCCACCCTCCGCCTCCTTCCTCTTTGCAGCTCTCCCTTTTAACCCACAGGGCACCGTCTCCGTTTATACCGCTTGTTTCCCGGGGCCCCCCTCAAGCAACTAGACTGTTGGGTAGGGATGTTTCATTCCACCGGATCTATTTTATATATTAAATCATGTTAAAAATATTGAGCCTAGTACCATTTTATCAGCTGCTGAGACTCTATTTCCAATTGGAAATGTAAATGGAATGTAAATGTGATAAATATTTGTCTGTTTAGAACCATATATTCACTCCTGTTTATTACCTATGTACGGCCTGTCCGCCTTTTAATATTCTACATTATTACCCACTGGGGGGGGGCGCGATTTAGATGTCCTTTTCATCACATCCTTCTGCCCCAGGCATGCGCTTGTCCAAACTCCTTTCTTTCTTCTGTTTTTTTTTACAATGTCCACAGAAATCAGTTTGCAGTGACCCTAAAAAGGTAGTGAATATGTATACAGATGTACAGGCTAAATGTTGGAGATGTGAGTGTGAAAATGCCGCATACTTTCATATTTGGTGGACTTGTAAAAAAGCATTCTGGATAAGAATCTGGTGGATTATGCAGAACGTTTTGAAAAAAAGGATAAAATTCACTCCACAATTCTTTTTATTGGGTATAACTATAGACTGCACAGTAGTGGAAAATAAATTGATCTTAAGCTTAATAACAGCAGCAAGATTTTTGATCGTGCAGTAGTAGAAGAAGGAACAATTACCTACTATTGAAGAATGGGCATTAAAAGTAAGGAGCCTAGCTGAAATAGCTAAAATTTCAGCATATCTGAAAGATTGTTCTCAAGAAAGATATATACGAGAATGGAGAAGATGGATTGATTATATACAAAATAAATATCAGACTAAGAAGTATTATATAGCTTATGAATGAGTAGAATAGAGGTTACCAGTATATCCGTATTTTGTAGTGTAAAAGAGGAGGTAAGGTTACAATGGGAGATGGTTTTTTTTTAGAACTATTAGCAAAATCTAGTCTATGTTTGTTAGATGTTATATTCTGTATTTTGCTCTGGGAAGTCGGGGAGGAAGGGAGGGAGTTAGGAGGGGAAGGGGGAAGGGAGGGAAAATGTTTCTGTTCTTTTTGTTTGTAAAACCTTTCAATAATAAAAAAAGGAATGTGAAGTAGGAGTACCCCAGAAGTCACCCTAGTTACAATAGTTGTTGCTTGTCAGACTTGCACCAAGATTGTATCAAGAGAACCAATGCTTCAGATATTCATCAGTTATTTTTTCCTATTCAGTTACCTACCATTTAAAGCATGGAGGCATCACTGTTGTGGGTTGACGGAGCAAGTAGCTGTGTGGAATACCCAGGGAGTAATAAGTAATAAGGATCAGAGAGGAAGTGAGTGTGGCCAAAGCAGAAGGAGGCATGTTGAGTAGAAGTACCACTTTCCCCCTCAATTTCTTTCTGCTGTTTTAGCTGGATTGTGCCTGATAATAATCAGGATTTCCCCCAATCTGCCCAGTCTTAATCACCATTTAATGTGCCTACCAAATACTGGTGGCAGCGACTGAAGAAACTGGAGATTCAATGAGTTTGGAAAGGTCTCGCCTGTGGTTTTTGAGCCGCAAGTTGTGCATTCAAGTGTTGAGGCAAGAATGGAGAGCTTTGTGAGCTTCAGATGCTTGGACTGCAAACTCCTGTCCACTCCAGTCAAAAGCTCTAATGGTCAGTTATAATGAGTGTTGTAACTTTATTTAATATTTAATGTAGGAATAGGAAAACCATATTTCCCCAAGTGTGATTGGAATATATCACCATTACTGACCGGATCTGGCGGAGATTAGAGTCCAGTGCAAGTGATCCATCGCTGACTTGCAAAATAATAGAATAATAGAGTTGAAAGGGACTTTGGAGGTCTTCTAGTCCAACCCCCTTCTCAAGCAGGATACCCTGCATCATTTCAGACAAGTGGTTGTTCCAAAAAATTCTCCATTGTCGGAGCACCCACAGCTGCTGGAGGCAACTTGTTCCACTGGTTTCACTGTCAGGAAATTTCTCCAGAATTCTTCATTGGTTCTCTCCTTGATTAGTTTGCATCCATTGCTTCTTGTCCTTCCTCCAGGTGCTCTGGAGAATGGCTTGACATAATCTTTGCTTGCTATGCTTTCTAGTTCAGCCACTTCTTTCTCTGCGCATGGAACTGGAGCTACTGAAGGTACAGGAATTAGAAGCGAGGGCATAATTCCTTTTGTTTTTAATATGACTTGACCTAGTTCCGAAAGTAATATGCAGATCAGCTTCAATTATCATTTGGCTTTCACACATCTTTGAATTTTGCAATTTAAAATATGCACTTGGGGAAAATTAATGTGTGCTGTTGGTGGCAATCTTTCAGATCTCAAAGGTTTGACAGCTCAGATATTTGAAAGACCACCTCGGCAGCTAGATGCAACCTGCCCAACCTTGTCTGGACTTTGATGCTGGACAGTCACATAGTAAGTAATCAGACGAGAGGTTAAGCTGCTGTTTCATGAGTAGTTCTATACCCACGAAGCATTTGAGGCTGAGACTTGGAGAAGACCCACTGAAGAGAGGAAGCACCATGAGACAAATTATTAACTGAGGCAGGTGGAATGATGGGGCACCAATTTTCTCATAGAAAATGAGAAAAACTTGGAGGGTCACCAGCTGGATCCAGACCAACTGCCTATTCCTCTTGCTGAGAAAGATGGAAGATGCCCTTTTAAAAATCTAATTGAGACTGACTTTGTATTTAGCAACCAGGAAAGATGCACATGCAGTACTTGAAGTATATGCATATGCTAATCTCATAGCTTGCCAAGGTATGCTGAGGCAGAGTTGCTCTACGACTAGAAACATGTTCAATTGGTAGTTTTTTCATCTGGTTTTCCATTGGGAGGGGGGAAAGTGGAAAACAATTAGGCTTAAAGCCAAGAAAGTGGAATGACTTCACAGTTCCGAAGTTTTGAAATTGCTTCCTACTGTCCTTTAGGCGAATTGGAAAGGGGGAAAACCTGGAAATCTGGCCAGTCCTGCTTCCTTCTTTCTTTCTCATGAACTTGTGGTCATATCCCATCTCAAAGTTCCCTAATCAGAATGAGGGAATAGATGCATTAGTGACTTTGCCAAAAAGCTGAGCACATTCAGAGGAAAGATATATAAAAATAGACATCCAACCTTTTTTCATATCAATCATTACAAAAAAAATGTTTGCAACCAATTTTTTCTCTAAAAGAAAGTGAGTCATTTCTATATTTAAACAGATGAATTCAAGGAACTAGTTAATTCCCTCTATTTCTACACATCGGGATCTGAAAAAGCCAGGTCTATGGCCAATTTCTCTTTCAGGTGGTAGCTTTTGTAACATTTGATCTCGGATTGCAAGTTGAAGAAATGCATCCTTCGGTCCCATTCATCAACCAAGACTTCCCTACTGTTCATCTAGAGCATATATGTCAAACACAAGGCCCGCAGGCCACATCTGGCTCGCAGCCTGTGTCCATCCGGCCCGAAGTGCTGCCCTAAAGACAGTGAGCGACCAGCCCTCACCACCTCGGCTCCAGCTCACTTTAACTGCGTGTGGATCACGGACGTAGGTGGAGCCCACCAGAAATTCCACTGTAAGACCTCTGGCAGGCCATGGAGGGAGATTAGGCCATTGGAAAGCCTGTTGGAAAGCCCACGGAGGTAGAGGGAGCCCACCGGGACACCCATGGCAAGCCGTGTATGAGACAGGGGGGCTCTGGAAGGCCGGCATCAATTATGTGGGGGCCATGGGGGTGTTGCTGGGGGCATGGGGTCACCGGGGGTCACATAGGGCACCAATGGCCAAGATAGGGGTGCCCATGGCCACAGGGAGGAGGGCGGCTCATGGCAGCTGCAGCCGCAGTCCAAGTGGCCTGCAATGAAATTGAGTTTGACATCCCTGATCTAGAGGGAGTTTGGTAGGAGCTTGCTTCAGTCCACGCTGCAACATAACTGTTTTTCTTTTGACTCTTGCCCTAGCACTACAAAACAGAAAGACATTTGGACCATTCCATTGGCCAACAGCTGTTCGACCAAGAATTCTGGGAAATTCTTGCTGGCTACCTGTGCAACACACGGCTCACTACTTCTTTCTGTTTCTTTTTTTCTTCACCTTCTCTGCTTCAGTTGTGTGCTTGTGTCTGATTTGTAACCTTGAGATTATGTTCACGTAACGCTAAGTCAGGTGAACACCTAAGGGTGCATTGACACAGCATGCTAACCTTGACGGTTATTATTATTTTTAAAACTTAGCATGCCATACAGGTATACCTAACTTTGTTATTTGATTCAGAATGGGTGCAATGAATTCCCAGATTTAGTTTATTGTGCGAATAGCTATGCTTTTTATTGATGTGAGACAATCTCAGAGTCAAGGGTCTAAAAGCCAAATATTAATGCATATCTTAATAATAAGAGCCCGAAATTTAAGAAAAAACACATGTGGAAACATTCGATTAAGGAGAACTGAACTAGAGAAGCTGTCTCTTGAGAACAGCAAAGAATGACTTTCTTTTTCTCAAGCTGGCATAGTGACGCCAGGTAGATCAGAGTAAACCAAGACATCAAGGCTATGATTGTTGCTATAAATAGACAAGTCTGAAAGCATATTGTGGATACTTTAGGTCTATAAGCATCTCAGAAATTCCATTCTGAGCTTGGTGAAACATTTTCCACATTTAGGTAATCAGGCTGCAACTTATTAGCCTTTGTAAATAAAAGCTTCCCTTGGGTCTGTTAAGGATCCGTGTATCTGTAACAGAAGAGGGCATACAATGCAGAACTTCGAAGAAGGCAAATGTTGCAGATTATGAAAACAGAGGCCAGCTATGAGATTTATTGTGATACTCCAGTGGTTCTCAACCTTTTCTTCACCACACACCCGCTTTAAATACCTGCTGTGGCCACAGACCATGGGCCAGGGACCCCTAAGACCTAACTCAAGATTTAAATCATAACATTTCTTCAAGCTTTTGTGGACTTCCTATGATAACATCTGAGGCCCCCAGGGGTTCGTGGGCCACAGGTTGAGAACCACTTCGATATTCCATTGTTATGAAAATCAGGTGTAGATATAAATGAGAAAAGATTACCTATATAACACAAAGAAGAGAAAGATAGCATGCATTGCATTTTTCAATTATTTCTATTGCAAAAATAGCTAGATTGAAGACTGATCTATTTCTGCAAAAAATCATGTAAAGTTAGGAGTTCAAGAAAGCAAGCGTCAATAGAATTTTATTATTTAACAGTTCCCTTAAAAGAAGCCCTGATATCCAAAAAGTCCTGATATTGAAACAGTGGCGTAGCAAAACAGAGGCAGGGGGGAAGAATCCCTGTTTTGCTAAGCCATTGTTAGTTGGATAAATTGATTGGGTTGGACTAACATACACATCCTTGTTACAAACCACAATGACTGGATTTACACATAGGCTAAGTCTCCAAACCACATTTTGACTTAATATAATATGTGGATCTCATTACTGCATAGATATAGCTCAAAGCCCACCTGGTTGTCCAAGACAGACCACACTGATAAATTAGTCAAGCTCATCTCCAAGAAGGCGGCTTTTTGGGGTATAACTTTTTTTGATTTTTCACAACAACCAAAATTTTCCAACAAACATGCTGTCTGAGTATACGACCTCCTCATACAACTTCAATTCCCTCTCCCCTTTTTCACAAACCATTAATACAACAAATACCCAAATTGAGAATTTAAAGTTCAAGTCTTCCTTCTTTCTTTCCTCTCTACCTTTTGCTCCATAGATTTTACCAAAATTATTCCAATTAATTAAGTTCCCCTCTGAGGTTAACCCTTTGTAATTTATTTCTTTAACTTTTAAGTTAGTCATCTGGAAATAATTTGGTCTCCGGGTTTTCTCTTGTTTTTTAAAAGTCTGTTTCAACACCTCAGTTTCCTTGTCCTTCTTATCAAGTTGGAGAAAAATGGCAATAGCCAAAGAGATTGGAAGTTAAAGAAGATTACAGGCCAATCATGGACTCCCCCCCCTTCTAATACAAAAAGGCCTTTTGGGACTGTAGTAGCAACAATAATATCACCAAAAGTGGCAACTAACACAATGAAGCTTTTTTCTCCAGACTGGGGAAATTGATAGACCTGCTGTTTTGTTTTGTTTTTTTAATGGCCAAATTTTTAAGGTGGACAAATTGGAAAGAATTTAAAAGGCAGCCACAACTGTTTGGAGAGCTAGACAGATGTAAGAAAACCAAAATGAAAAAATAAACACATTAAGCCTGGAGGGGGGAAAGGAACAACAGTATTCATTGCATGTTGAAAATGTTGCTATAAAGGAGATGAAGGGCCTTGAGAAAGGACAGGAATCAATGGGTTCAGGCAGTAACTTAAAAGAGCCACTTCCAAGCATATT
>JANHFO010001954.1:132270-157521 GCA_032468095.1 Pareas carinatus | reverse complement strand
GACCCAGCTATCTACAGGACCGCATTCTGCCGGCAAATACCTCCCACCGACCCACCCGCTCCCACAGAGAGGGCCTCCTCAGGGTGCCGTTGGCCAGACAATGTCTGTTGGCGACCCCCAGGAGGAGACCCTTCTCTGTGGTGGCTCCCACCCTCTGGAATGATCTCCCCCCAGAGATTCGCATTATCCTAGACATCCGTACCTTCTGCTGCGCTATAAAAATGCACCCTTTTATTCAGGCCGGTCTGGCCTAATCACACCTTCTTTTCCACTTATAACTCAATATTAATTTTATCTTTTTTAAACTGTAAACATGGCGACAAATTGTCAGTCACTCTGGTATATATGTTTTAATTATTTTCAATATTGTTTGTTTCTCTGTATTGTTTTTAAAATGTATACCGCCCTGGGTCCCTTCGGGCAGAAGGGCGATATAGAAATGCAATAAAAGTAAAATAAAGTAAAGTTTGAGAAAAGCAAGCAATTGAGCATTCAGCGCCTACTTTATCATTCTTTCACTAGTCCCAAGAATTGTTAATTTTATTTAAATCATGTGGTTCTCTGCTGGCTCACAGTCCTTGGAGTTAATCCCTGGGAATCTGGAAGGTAACAGGTTGGAGAAGCAGCCATTCCAGTTCCTCGGATCAGTTCAATGCCCACAAATTGCAGGGATCAAAGGCCACACAGTGTTTCCCCTAAGAATGACCAGCTTTCTACCAGTTGCTTTTTGCCTACCTTTTGCTCATGCCAGGTGCCAACAATGTCACAAATCACACCACCTATTCAGACCTGGCCAAGGCAGGGAACTGATGGCTGTTCTAAATCCATACCAGGATAAGATACTCATTATCTTGCCACAGAGCATCATGAGGCCTTGTTGAACAAGAAGGCAGAAACTGGTGCTTTCCATGTTGTTGAGTAGAGCTCAGTGTACCACAAATGGAGTTGCGCAATACCCCTCCGTGGTGGATGTGAATTCACGTGGCCATCCACTTCAAACAGTTAATCTCTGCTCTTAATTCAGGGGGGGGAAACTTGCATTAATGGGGAAAAATCCCTATGCTTATTATACAGTCAGCCTTTCAAGCACAATAACAAACCTAATATCCTATATAATACCCATTATTCCGTAATGCTTAATCCTTCCCAAGAAGTAATAGTTTTCATCTTTATATATGAAAATGTCTTAGGTTATCAGATATTTCAACAGGCAAAGGAGGACACAGGGGACACAGATAATTGGAAAGAAAGACAAATAGCAGCAATGAGGCAAAGGAGAACACATTAAGCGTTTGACGTTCTTGTCATCTGTGACAAAAAAAAGGTACAGTGAAAAAAACGCACACACACAAAAGTTCTATCTATATGTGGAATTACATTTCCCAGCATCAGAAAGACTTGTTTTTCAATGACAGGAATGTGCTGGAGCCCCTTAGGAAGCAAACGCTTTCAGCATGTAGCTGATTAAAACCTTGTCAGTTTCAAGCAGGGGCACAAAGGAAAGGATAATAATCAACTATTAGAGTCAAAGAACAGAGCTGGCTACCTGGTGCTTTGCACTGACAGTCTTAATATAATTGTATGTGGAAATTATCTTGGGAGACAGAGTAAAGAGCCACAGTCAAGGGAACAGTTAGATAAGAGGCAGCTTAACATGCCGAAGGGACATAGGGCATGGCAAACCCTATGAGAAGAGACCCTCTCTCGTTTATTGGACGGTAAAGGTGATGGGGGAGAAGTGTATCCTCCAATTTGCAAGATTCTGTTAATGCAATCTTACAATAAAGTAGAGGCAGTTCAACTGGGCTTGCTTCTTGTCTGCAAGCTCAACAGTTTAGGGAAGTGCTGCTCAGGTGATTTGTTAGGCGCTCAAAAAAAAAAAGATTACAATATTTGATTTTAAGGCTATGCCTTAAATAAGGCTTATATAGCTGACAAGAGACATGAGGACAAAAAGGAGGACAAGTTCTCCTTTTTCTGGGTGCCTGGGTGCCTGGGTGCTTTTTTCTGGGTGCCTGGTAACCCTAAATATGTCAGCTTTGTTAGCAAAATAAAAAAAGCACTTCTTCCTCATCTCCAGAGAACTTATATCTCAACAAACATTCAAAAATGCTGCGGCTATCAGATCTCGGCTGCAAAAACCTAGAGCAGTGATGGTGAACTTTTTAGAGATCAAGCACCCAAACTGCAACTCCAAAACCACTTATCTATCACAAAGTGCTAACACGGCAACATGCGAGCCCCCTTGGCCATTGGCGACCCCCCCCATGCCCCCCGTGCCCGTCGGCAATCTGCTACGGCCCTCCCAGTGCTCCCCTCCAACTTCTGGGGTCTAAACGCACCCCACCACAGGCCTTCTGAGGTCCGCTGTCAGCTATGCTCCCACCCGGATCCTCTCCTCTCTCTCACCTTCGCCACCTGCTTCAGACCACCCAAGGCCTCCCCCAACCCTGTGAGATGCCTCATGCTTCCCTGGAATCCCCACAATTGCTTCCCCTCCCATCCTGCCATGCCAGGTCACCTTGTGAAGATCTAGCGAGCTGTCTGCTCTCCAGCCTCTCTGTCATAGTTTCTTTGCCTGCTTCCAGTCTCCATGCGAAAAGCATTTGCAAACAGACGGGAGGTTTGGGGGCAGCAAAATCATGCTACCATCCATTTGCAAATGCTTTTCAAACAGAGTCTGGAAGCTTCTGGGGTCTGCGATCTCGCGTGACTTCAGGTGCCCATCCCCTTTTGCAGAGAATGGAGGCCTGATGTCGCCTGAGATCATGTCCCTTGAGAAGCTTCCAGTCTCTGCACAAAAAGTGTTTGCAGATGGGCGGGAGGCCTGAAGCAACGCGATTTCGCTGTCCCAAAGCCTTCCATCCTTTTGGCATGGATTTCTTCCAGGTCTCTGTTCGTGGAGAATGGAGGCCTAAAGTACTGTGAGATCATGCGAGATCAGTAGAGAGAGAGATCACGCTCCTACTGATCTTGTGGTAATTCAGGCCTCCATTCTCTGAGAATGTGCAGCAGACCTGAAGCCCAGAAGCAGGCAAAGAAACAGCTTACTAGACCTTCGCAAAATAAGTGAATCTCCACAGGCTCAGTATCTGTGGAAACCCAGGGGCGGGGTGAGGCAGAAATAGTCAGGGCAAATGTTGCAGAGTCTCTGCGGTCCTTCATAAGGGTGATTGACTGCTGTGGTGCTGCAATGATCGTAACTTCAGGACTGTGTCCAAAGTACTTGGGGAGGGTTATGTCATAACTTCAAATGGTTGCTAAGTGAACTGCTGTTACTCGAGGATTACCTGTATTACTTTCCCCCAAATAGGCTTAAAATCAGCTTGAACTTCCCTGGAGTTTTTATGTGAGGCTCACCTCAGTTTAGTTCAAACCGGAGCCATTGCTAATACATATCCTGTGTCTAGGATAACTCTGAGAATGAGATGGGTGGTACCTAAATTGAGAGGAGAGATGGGGGGATAGATAATATAGCTACACAAAGGGAAGCAAGGGAGGAATGTTGACTTAACCTGTGATAGCAGACGCATGTTTGATTTTCTGAACATTAAGATTTATGTGCAGTTTAAATAGCACAGCTAGGAGGAGAAAATTATCTAATCTAGTTTAAAAGAGAGCGGGGAACTGTTGAATTTAATTATATTAGAGCTATTACACTTAGCATAAAATAGGTTTGGGTACCTTGGATTGGATTATGAAACAATCAGATACTTCCCTATTCTTTCTTCTGAAGAAAATGGCTATAATTTATCAGGAGCAGGTTCGCTCTCCGGCACAGGTGATTTAGCAGCAATGCAACGATTGCAGGTATTCTTCCTGCCTGCCTGTCTCATCATTCATCCACTGATCTATCCACCCTGTAATAAAGTCATTGCTGGCCTAACAAGTTCTCCATCTCATGACAGGCCCATTGACAGATGCAGTCACAGCTTTGATAAAGGCACTTAAAGGTACTCACAGGCTGTGGAAACTGTTGTCATGATGCATTAGCACAAATCACTTCACCTTTTGCATGATGCTTCCCATCATTAAGAGCCAAATTGTGTATGTGACACGGAGGAAGTGAAGTGGGATGGAGGATAGAGTTTTGTATAATTGAAACTATGGACATCTTTCGCAAAGCGCAAAGGCTATATACGTAGTTCTCGACTTACGACCACAATTGGGATCAGAATTTTCATTGCTAAGCAAGACAGGGGGTTGCACCTAATTTTTGTAACCTTTTTTGTCGTAGTTATTAAGCAAATGACTGCAGTTAAGTGAGTCATGTGGTCATTAAGAGAATTCAACTTCTCCAATTGTGACATAGCTTGTCAGGAACCAGCCGGAAAGGTTTTAAACGATGATCACATGTCTCTGGGATGCTGCAATGGTCAGAAGTGTGAGGATTGGTCATAAATACAGTTGCAACGGTTGTAAATGCAGGCCGGTTGGGTCAAGCTGGATCTTGATCACATAACCATAGGAATGCTGAGACGATCAGAAGTGGAGGGACCGGTCGCAAGTCACTTTTTTCAGTGCTGTTGTAATTTTGAACAACTGCTAAACAAATGTTGTAAATTGAGGGGTGCCTGTCATATCTAGATGTCTGGACTTCAACTCCCAGAATTCCCCAGGCAGAATGTTGGCTGTGGAATTCTGAACATTGACATCCAAACATCTTAAAGTTGCCAAGATTGAGAAGGTCTGTGGAGGTTCTCAGTCATCCATTTGGCTGTCCCAAAAGTACATTTTCAAGAGGAAAGTAGACTTCCTTGTAGGAAAAACAAGAAAGTTCAGGAAAAAGATGAAAGATTGAAAAATATCACACTAGGCTCTCGCTGTAAGAAAGAGATCAACTTTGGTTCCGAGTCACATGACAGTTGTTATTCTTTCCACCAGCCTTTCCAATAAGGTGATTAAATTCTTTTAATTTGCATAGGAATAATACCAGATAAGTGCACTTTACACGAGGAGAGAAATGTTCTCTATCTAAATATTGATGACTGCAAGAGCAATGCTTCATGTGTTTTGAAAAGCAACTAGGATCAAGCTGTCTTCCAATTTCATGGCATTTCATCATCGTGATTCATTTTCACATCTGAAGCTAATTATCTCCAAAACCATAGGAATGGGAAATGCTGCTTCCACAAAAAAAGCAAATATTAATTTATATAGATAGAATCCTAGGAGGCAAGGCAATGAATTGGTTTGAAGGGATATGCTCCAAATGCAATCTTTTTACAACTGCTTTTTAACGGCCGATGGGCATTCAGGGAGAAATATAAAATAATGTTGTTGAAATCCAAAGACTCCTTTCTCAAAATAAGTTCTCCAGTGCAGTGTTCACCAAGTAGGTTCAGTGACAATTGACTGATTGGAAGGTGTGATAGGATTGCTGCTTGGTTATTCGCACCCATTCTTCAATTTTTTTTCCAAAAGCTGTAATTCATAAAATGAACTGGGTGCTTCCTCACCTGCTAAATAAATAAACCAACATCATTCTGGAGCTGGAAGGTTGCCTCTTTCTTCTATTTCCTCCTAATTCTTCTCTGTTCAAGCTGTGGAGGCTGCAAACGATTTCCCATTTAGGCATCTGTCAGTTGAGGTTAATGATTTTGAAATTACAATTATCACAAGGCCAGAGAAGGCTAAGCAGCTCTGAACACGCCACTCCTCAATCTGTGGGGCAATGAATCCATCTGGTCAAGTTCATGCTAGAGACAGGCAGAGGACATAAGCATCTGGGGGGGTTGTGGAGAGAACCAGAAACCTAACACAGAAGCATGTTTTCTTTTTTAAGAAAACAATAATAACAACACTCTTATTGTTAGATCCTTACTGAAGCAAGGGCTTCACTCAGGTCCGCTTCTAAGGGGCGGGAAAAGACCCTACAGTGATTGGCTGGCATCTCCCTCTCAAGGGAGAGCTCTCCAGGGAGCTGACAGTTGGATACCTGGAAACAACAATAAAGAGCTTTAGTCACTACCGCCTCCAGCCTCTTCCTTTCCACCCAGACCTTTTCACTTATCTAAACAGCAAAACGATGAGAAAAGAATCAAAGCTTTTCCCACTGACGTTCCAACCTGGTTTCGCTCCCATCTATTTGTGGATCGTGGCTCTGAGATTTCACAGGCAGTCTAAAGACAACTACCACGTCCTGCTTTGAATCGGAACACATCCCTTTGACTCTGGAATCCTGGAAACCAAGTTTTATGAGAAAAGGTTGGAAGCACCGGCTCTGCTTAGCTGGGGAGAGACTGACCATTAAGTGGGGATCGAGCTGTCTTGCAATGCCTGGGATCTATAGGTAGCCCTCAACGTACGGCCACAATTGAGCCCAACATTTCTGTTGCTAAGTGAGGCATTTGTTAAGGGGGAAGGTTGCCCCATTTTACAACTTTTCTTGCCACAGTTGTTGAGTGAATCCCTGCAGCTGTTAAGTTAGTAACACGGTTGTTAAGTGAATCTGGCTCCCCCATTGACATTGCTTGTCAGAAGGTCACAAAAGCAGATCACATGATCCTGGGACACTGCAACCGTCATAAATACGAACCAGTTGCCAAACCTCTAAACTTTGATCACATAACCACAAATGTAATGCAATGGTCATAAGTGTGAAAAACAGCCATGTCACTTTTTTTCAGTGTCATTCAGTGCCAAACAGTTAGTAAACAAAGTGCTGTAAGTCAAGGACTGCCTGTCCATGACAGAGCAAATTTGTTCAGAAACCAATCCAGATAGACTCTCCTCAGCCTAAACTTAGCGATCCGTTGTTCTTTCATCGGGCAGTGAAGGTGGATAGCATTGAGCTGTGGGACACCTTCAGGTCTGAAGTCCAAACAGTGGGGACAGTGGCAGCTCAGGGACAAGAGATGGGGGCAGGACAGAGATGATGAAAGCTCCATCCCTTTTCTACACACGTTTGTGGGATGTTACACACATGCGCGAAACGGGAGAAGCTCACTGTGCAACAGCGCAACTCTGATAGCTCTGCTCTCATCACTTGAACAAAAACAATGGATCCTGTTAATGTCTCTGCTTGGAGAATGTAGAAAGCAAAAGACTTCGGAGGCAGAGTAGAATTGGGAAATTGAAAAAGAAAGCCTCTATCGCTGTTACTTTGGTGCCAACCCAGCTCCAGAAAAGACACTGGTGAAGGAATATTTCCTGGGAATTGCTTGTATGCACACAAATATCTTATCTGACTTGATCAAGGGGTGAGATTGGATGGGCAGCAAAAAGGATCATATAGCCATGCAATTCCCATGGGGATTAAATCTAAAAAATAGCCACTCTGCATAGGGCTAAATTACCTCATCCATCCGTCATGACATGGGAACACCTAAATCAGATGATCCTTCTGCCTTCTTAGTCCTCTAAGAAAAGGTTGGAGGGCAAGAGTGATTGGAAAAGGCACTTCTCCATTCAAGAACTCACAGAACATACCCCCTCCAACCCTGACAGGCGGCAGTAGTCCAAGTTGTGTCCACTGTGGATGACTGGACAAGGGGAAGAGGCGGTCATGTCCTCTCCTGCTTGAGAACTGAAAGAAATAAGTGGCTCTCAAAAGTTTCAAAATGGCTTTCATTAAAACCTAGTTTGTGCAATTAAATGTTGCCATCCAAAAAACAGATCAAACTGGTTTAATTATTACCTAAACTAAGCGTCGTGTGGGAACGTGGCCATTCTCTCTCTCTTTCTCTCTCACACACGCACACACTCACTCACTCACTCACTCACTCACACAGTTCCCCAGAAGTTTCATTTTTCATCTTGTCTAACCCCATTATCCTGAAGCTCGAAACAATTGCATTTCCTTCTCCTCAAACATTTTGTTGTGTTTTACTCAGCATAGCCACCACCAAACATTTTTTAAAAAATAAACATGGCTATGTTTTGATCTGTCCTCATAAAGTGTAAGGAAAAGGAACGTGTCCAAGCAAGGTTCCTAGATTATTAAAACTCCTGTCAGTGAAACTGCAGCCCAGGGAACCAGATCTGTCAACTCGCTCCTGTTCTTTCTGCCAGCAGGACAGAGAGCTGTCTCTGCCAAGAAAGAATCATAATACTGCATAGAGCAGACTCAAGAAATGTTTATTTCTTGAGTTTGCTATTCTTCTTTCTTTCTTTCTTAACAACAGGGCTGGGTGTTCTAAAGACAATATTATAGACGGACGGCAAGACGGGAAAGATGGTAAAATTCAAAGATCATTGGGGACCAATTTGGACTGGTACATCTTAAATGGATTAGATTCATTATTAAGGCCGGAACAATCATCTTCAGATAGAATTCAGTTTCCAATTGTCTTCACATTTTGATTTAATACTGTACATTGTATTATACAAGCTGTGAGATTCAACCCAACTATTAGAAAATTTGGAGACTCAGCCTAAGGAAGAAAATATCTTGCCGTGCTAGGACTAGAGGGGGAAAAAATTCCCATTTAATCAAATGGAGCAAAATAATGTTGGGGACTCTACAAGATATCCTTCACTTTGAGATCCTGGTGATTTCACGGATATATCTGTATTGTTTTTATAGGCTACCATATAGAAGTAGTTTATTACTACCATCTCCTGGACTTCTTCAGCTTCCCAATCTTACATTTTTCCACCTGGTGTTAGGGTTATATGGGTTATGGTTCCTTTAAGCAGCTAACTGGTTGGTTTACAAAATGGATGACTAGCTGAGTCATGCTGAGTCATGCTAATTGCTTAGAACCAGGATGGTTATTATAATAGCAGGAGGCTTGAGAGCATTCTCTCTCCTTCGATATTCTACGACTCTACTTTGTTTCTGTGTTTGATCCTGTGTGTTGCCGCTGAAGATTGTTAACAAACTTTATTGGTGAAATTGCTGGTGAAATTGGTTAGTAAAAGGACTGCTTGACTGTGTATGATAACTGGACTGTTGACTTAGAAGACTGGACTGTGTTTAACTTTCTGTTTATAAAGACTTTTATACCTACTGTACCCTGTGCCTGTGTGATACTAGTTTCTATTGCTACTTCCTAGCCCACAGTGTTTTTCGCTACACGCACCATCTGCTTAGAACCTAATATTGGTTCTAAGTCTAGGGTTCTAACACCTGGCATGCTGCCTTTATTGCTTTGTTAGAAGGAGAGGTTCACTCCAATAGGATTTCCTAAACATCTGCAAACTTTGCAGCATTTCTAAAATCTGCTGATCTGACCAGTGATACTGCCCTTAAAAGGTTCCATATTTAGGAATATTAGATTATGAAAGGCATTTCAGAGAGCATCTTTTTTTCCTGTATTACCAGTTGGGTCACCATTGTGAAAACTTTTGAATGGGGCTTATATATAATAATTTCAAAATCTGATATATTTAGAAATATTTTTACATCTGAAATCTGAACCTTAGTAGGGATGATGGAAACCAGGCATCCTTGATGCTTGTTTTGTCACAGGTCAAAATTACCAGTTGATTAGCAACTCCGAGGCTCCTGAGTTTTCTTTCCATGTATTTTTAACTTTTAAAGTTGACGTGAAGTGAATAGCCCTTCAAATAATGGATGCCTCCAGAGATTAGCCTTGTGATTACCCCAAACAGATAACTGTCCTCTGGAAATTAGGAAAATATTTTCTTAATTTAAACATCTTACTATATACCCAACAGATTTAGTCATAATGTTGAATTTTGCTGAGATATTTTTTGGGATTTATATCCTACCTTTCTTCTCTGGTGAATATTAAAGATGACTATAATCTTCTATATTCGCCAGCTCTGAGACAAGGGAGGCCTTAGGGAAGTTAATCTTCCTTAATGCCACGATCTCTAAATCTCTGAAGTTGGTTGATGAGTGATCTTGGCCAAACTCCAAAGAATGAAATTCACAGAAAATATTAGATGCTCCACAAAGCTTATAAACTGAAGCCCTCCGATGAGCACCAACAGAGGGAGCCCAGAAAGGGAGGATAGCATTTGCTATCCATGTTTTCCTTGACTAATTCTACATTTGGGAACTCATTTTTAAATCTTTACAAATTCACAACTTTCAGCTATTGAAAAGAATGTTGGCTCTCACATTCCTTTATTAGAAATGAGAGATATAGAAAAGGACAGGAAAAAACCTTAGAAATTACAAAAGAAACGGTAATGCTTCTATCTCTTTAAGTGATACTTAGTTCCTTTTAGATCAGTATTTGCCAACCATAACCATGCGTGTAGCTCAATTCCTAGAATTCCTCAGCCGGCATAAAATATTGCCACCAGCTGTAAGTTTGAAAAGATCCTTCTGTGATGGGAATGAATATTGTGTAAAGGATTCTAAATTTCATTTGCATGTTGTTATGGGTTGAGGTTTGCTCCATCTACTAGGGAATCATCCAATCACCACGAGACACAAACTCTCAGAACTTTCCTTCGTGGGAATAGAACTTTGAAAAAGATTTCTCACCCTACAGTTCAGAATGCATATACATATGTCCTCTATGAAATTTATGGTAAGTTAAGGTTACTCATATTTAAGTGAAAGAAAACATTTATCTTGCTCAGCTGCAAAACAGAGTCCCGGTATGAATTTAATATATCTTAAATTACCACAATTTGAACTCAAGGAAGATAAAAAATGCAACAGACTTAATAGGAAAAGTGGCAGAACCATCCTATCCTCTAGCTATTCGTATCTTCCAGAAAAATCCCCCCTAAGCTTCAAAGAATTTGCAAAATCATACTTCTCTTAGACACTTAAAAAAGGAAGGCTCATAATATATCACTGCACCATATATATTCAGTTGCCCAGATTATATTCTGAAACTTGCAATTTCTCATTTGCAAAATTGTCCTTCCTAACACAGCAGATCATGAACACAGTATTAAAAGGGAACAAGGAAAAACCTGAATAATTATTCATACATTTTTTGGAGGGGTGGGGAGGTAGTATGGGCAACTCATCATGGAAGCAAAGCTTAGGCAACGATAATTTTGCAAAAGAAGTTTCCTCTCTAATCTCCCTTGCTAGTCCTCTTCCTCCTTTTGTTGTCTCTAGGAACAATTAATTGGAGTAAGACTTGTCAATAGGTTGAACAGTTGTCGCAACTGTTGTCATTTGCGACAAAAAAAAGGTAGGGGGAGAATGAAAGCTCTTTCTTCAATTCAGTAAGAAATCAATGATGATGTCATAATAGGTTGGTATGCTAACTTATAAACTCACAAATATCTGTTCTCATGTAAAACCCTAAGGTTGCATTGGACAAATTGTCATGGTCAGCAGCATTCTACTTAATCAATTGCTTGGAGCCAGATTGGTATGACTGGTATCATATAGTGGATTACCTTCAACCGGATCACTTGAGCTCATTTCATGATCTCAGGCGTATGTCAAGAAAGTCAAGGTCCAAACTTGTTTTGCCAGCTCTCAGAGCCTGAAATAATGAAAAAGGCTTCAGAAAGGAAAGTAGAATGGCATTTACCTATTTCTACTAATGAATGGGCAAATGTTTCAATTTACTGGAACAAAATTAAATATCTTTGTACCTGTTTCAAAGGACTTCATACTTTCCTAATTTGTACTTTATTTCAAGCACTTTTGCCCAATGAAATAGGTAGTAGGACACTGTGGAGCCTTTAAATTGCTTTCAGAAGGTCAACTCATTCCCAAATCCTTTTGCAATGAATTACTCTTCCTGCTGGGCAGGAGAAATGGCATGAAAACAAACCTGAAGAAAAAAAGGAGAGACACTGGCATTAGAAAAAAGGAAAGGGGAAAAGGGGGCTGATCCATATAAGTTTCAGTAATTTTAATTTAAAATGGCATCCTAAAGATGACTAAACATATTGTGGCCTAACCATTAATGTTCAGCTTTTGCCATTCGCTTTAACACACACAGTTCTCTATCTGGCAGAGCTGAATGCAACTTGTTGGGAACGTTCCAAAGAAAAAAGTAGAAGTAACTCTCTTATTCTGAAACATTTTATAAACTGGTGCCAGCATGTTTCTTAGAGCAGAGCGTAAGAGACAGCGATGCTTGCTTGTTCCCAGTAGCTTGTTTACGTGAACATTTGGAGGATAGCTACTTTATGTCAGGATTGTGAATATAAACCTAAAGTTGCATTTGGTACTAAGCAGTAAATGTTCTTGTTCAAAAGCAATTATTTTTATTATATTAAAATAGTGCATGGGAGGGCAAAATATTTCTTGATGACAAATATATATGGGATAATTCTACTTTTAATTTTAACTTTGCTATATCTTAACTTTCAGCAGAGAATGGACAAACACATGCAAAATATGGCACAGTTAAAAGGAAGCTACAACAGAAATTTGAAAATAAATATGCTGCCTTTAGGCTTCTTCCAGTTTATTTTATAGGTAAATGATAAAACAGGTGTTTGGTTTGTGTTTTTTTAGAATAGGGCTTTCTAATTGTCCAACAAAACATACCAGCTGAACCATTTCCTCTCATAGGTACATTGGCATTGTAGTTGCTTTCTTGAAGAAGCTGAAGGGACCATGAAAGGCAAATATAATATATGTGTAATCCAGCTTTCTCTACCTGGTGCCTTCCAGGTGTGTTGGGTTTCAACTCTCTTATCTGACCAAACTGACAGGAAATGAAAGCTAAGCACAATTTTGCAAAAGTCACTAGTCTGTGGAGGAGTAATCATATTCTTTTCTTGGATTTTACACAAGAATATAAATGCTGCTCAGATGAGGTCATTGCAGAGTAAATGCTTCTTCCTGGACCAACTCTACCATTAGATAGAATGTGACCACCAGACTATAAGAGGTGAGGAATGCTGTCTTCTAGGATAGCTTGCTACCACTCTTCTATCACCTGCAGAAAAAAATGACAATCCAGAATTAATGTTTAATATTTAAACGCTGTTTAACTGAAAACCAGATAAAATCACAGAACATAAGGAGAGGCGGGATGGCTTGTTTTATGATTGAAGCCACAAAACTCACACCTGTTCCTTCAATATCTATAATTCATTCATTTTTAATTTATCACTCCTAAACAAAGCCTAGATCGATTTATTGTGCCCATCTAATATTCCCTTGGTAGAACAGCCCCCCAACTGTACAATAAACTTCACCATTTATTTGGAATAACCACCGCAGTTTCATGTGGGATTATGTTTTAACATTCCCAAATTCATTTTTTATTCTTCTTCTACATCTCGATTCTTGCTGCTACATTTGATAATACTTTACCACTAACATAATTATATTTCAGAAGAAGCTAGTGCCTGTTACTTTCCCATTAGGTTAAAAGCATGTTCATCAGAGTATAAAATTATCAAGCCGTGCATATTTCCCTCCTTATTTGCTGAAGGTGTTTCATTTCCATTATGGCAATCACATAATCAATTGGGAGAAAATTAGTCTGGATAAAGGTATTGTTCACCTGTGTCAGTGTACACCACTAACATTCCCACAAGGGGCAAAGTATGATAGCAAAATTAAAAATCTCGGCCACCAGCAGTGAACAGGGCAAGGATTCAGAAGAAGATACATCTGGAAATCCTGACCAGCCCATTGGTACAGTTAAAGTAGGCAATTAAACCCACATCTTGTCCTCAGGATTAGAACCGGTAGTCAGCATCCCTAAGGAGTAATTAGTTTTGTTGCTTCCTCTGAACTTTGCCTGTCTTCCCACCTCGGTCTGTTGATACTGAAAGCCACCCTGGCCTGAATCTACGAATAGTGACAGAATCCAAAGAATTAACTCTAAACTTCTTTTCATCCCAAACTGAAATCAATTGGCCTCTGGGATGGTCTGCTCAAGGTTATCTGATTGGAGCTGTCCAAGGTCCTGTTTTCTTGGGCAAGTTACTAATGTATTTTCAGCCAGGATAGTCCCCACGTCCAACCTGCTCTTTCTCTATAGCTAATTCCATAATACCAAAATCCTAGTTTACCTGGATTTTGAACTATTTGTTTCTTTATTGTAATGCAACAATGAAATTTAAAGTGATAACACTTTTACTATTACTCCTGCATAGATACTGACATCAATTTATTATAAGCAAAATATTCATTACTCTTCTCACTTAACAATGAACAAACAGTATTGGACTTTGCCACACATATTCATTGCACAATGCATTCCTTGGAAGCCATTGATTCTGTTCACATATTTCACTCCAACCTATTGATCTGATTAGTCTCTGTAATTTAACCCAAATTAACTATCATTTGGTGGAGGTAATTTGTTACAAGTCAGTTACTGGGTGGCTTCCAGTTGTGCAAGTGATACATTTATTTCTTAATTGAAAAAGAAGACCAAATCCATTTTGTCAGACACACATGCTTAATAGATGGATTCCTTCTGCCTCTGAAAGAATAAACCAATAGATATTTAGAAAAGACTGGATATGCGTGTTTTCCCTCATATATATAGATACACTGATTGCTCTGCTCAAATAATTTATCTGCTAATGAATTTTTTAAGGTCATGGCTAAACAGCCCAGAATGATATATATTTATTTGTAAGAATTATTAGAAGGCAGTTTCTTGATTATTCCTGGAATGAGAGCAGTTTTTGGAGAAAGCGTACTAACCTTCTCTCTAGCTAAGCAGTTTCTGAGATTTGTTTGTAGAACAGCTTTGAAGCACAGAGAATTAGAGCATTGACCAAAGGGCAACTTGAGAGGCAAATAATTCTCTCTAAAATATCCAGTGTGGAACATTAAATGTATTACTATTCCCAAGTTCCACGGGATACCACATAATAGAGTAAGTGTTTTAAACAACAATCAGTCATTGTGGTTCCATTCAAACAAATATATTGAAATTCATTACTAAGTGATAGCTTTAGCCTTTCAGATCAACCAAAATAAAACAAAAGTGTGCAAAATTTCAAGTTCTCTATCGCTTCCCAGTCAAGATGTTACAAAAAAAGGTAATAAATTTTAACAGATAAGATGGATTTATAATTATAAAGAGTGCATTTCAAAATTATGAAAGTTAAGGATCTTTTTAATATCTGATTACATCATTTTTAGGGGCAGAGGAAACAATTTCTACCTCCAGCTCTATAGAGGCAAAGATGATTAGTCCCCAATCTGTCTCTTGCCATGGTGTGTAGCACTGTCCTAGAACTTTGGGATAGTTGTGCATGAATAACCAAAACAATAAAGAATGGGAATCTTTCTGTCACTTTTTTTTTTAACCAAAACTCTCATTAGGGTCACAGGCTTATTCCAACTGAACTGAGGTATTTTTCAACCCATCTCTATAGTGACTTTTAAAAAAAGGCCACTCAGAAGATGCAACACTACAGACTCTCCAATGTGTCAAATGTATGTGTATCTGGGAAAGAATTTTCTATATCAGGCTTAATGTATATCTTGTAAGACTGCCGTACCTTTAATTGTTGTGAAGATAAGGGATTCTCAACTTTTGCCATTGCCCAGCATTTAAATATGCTATTATCTACTATGAATATGCTGTATCCTGTGTTTCGTGCCAAGTCCACTCCCCCACCCCTTTCACCAGGTCATGTTGTGATCCGGCTCGGCACTGGGGAGAAGCAGGGAGCCAAGAAGCCGTTAGCCTGAGATAAGCTGACTTCCAGCCATGAGTAATTTGCCTGGCTTAAAGTTGCACTCAAGTCTCGCTGGCCTCCAGCCAAGAATCACGACGCAAATGTCCAGCTGCAGATGTTGAGTGCAGCTACAAACAGCAACACACACACACAAGGTAGGTACATTGAAGCATCATCAAAGCAAAATGAGGTCAGTTCGGAATTGGCAAGGCAGAATGGTAAGGATACAGTCTGAGGTCAAGAAACCAAACAAGAAATCCGAAGTCAACGAAGCAAAAGTCCTCACAGGAGTAATTAGTTGCCTGCTGCAAAAAGAAACTCTTTCAGGCCTGATCTTTATCCCTTTACTGAGGGTGGTGCTGCCAGCCATGCCCACAATATTGCCTAAAGGGCTGATCAGATGCTTCCCTCTGAAGTTCTCTCACCTCAATCTACACCTGGTGTGTGTACCTATGAGAGGCTCACTCTGGCTATGGGCATTTTCATTAGGAATTTTCTTCCCTTGAAGCCTCTGGTTCCAAGCCAAGTTCCTCTCCCTCCTGCTTCACTGGCATCGGGCCCAGATTTCCCCCCCCCTTCACTGTTTGCTGCGGAGGAAATGGGGAAGGGTGGTTCAGCAGGGCCTGGCAGGGCCAGGGAGGGCCCAGACCCGAGGGTGGAAGAGCCTTCCAGCCCCTCGTCATCCGAATCTGGCAGCTCGTGCGGGCGGGGCATAACATAGGTCATGTTAGCTCTATGTGGGAGATCTAATGCATAGCAACGCTTATTAAATCACTCTGTCCAGGCTCACTAGTGCTGACATGGTGAACTGTCTATTCTCAGATGGCTGTATAATAGGTACTTACAAATCCCTTGTGGGTGAATTGATAAGTTGGCTAAAGAGCAATGCCAAACAAATGGGCTAGCATTCCCTGCCTCTGGTTTTAATGCAGCATTATAAACAATTTTGTAATAGTCTTGTCACACAGTGGACATTGTAAAGAACATTCTGAAAGTGCAAAAAACATGTGTGCTATGGGTTCCTTATTTCAAACAAATTTACGTACACGCAAAAAAAAGAAATATTTTTTCCCCAGAGTGTGTGCCCATATAACAGATTTATACCTTGTGTTTCACAGGTAGGGAAAAGGTTCCCTAAAAACTAATTTAAACAGCCACTAAAGTTAACTAGCAACTGCTGCTTTTGCATCAATATGCACATCTTAATAAAGGAGAAAAATGATCTGGTTGGTACTAAGCCGCTAGCCTGTGGACCAATATAAATGTTTTAAGCATTCTGAAAGAAATGTAGAGTTAGGGAATTAATGCTTGCTGTGCACATTTGGGACATTATACAACGGAACAACTAGAGTAGCATACTGGTGAAAATAGGGTAGAAATACAGTAAATAGATGGACACTAACAAATCCAAACCCCTAGAATGGTCAAAATGAAAGTAGAGATCAACCTGTTTTCTCTCTGTTGTTTTTCAAGAACCAACTTTCTTTATTTAAGTGGGAATAAATTATTTAGATCACTCAAATGGTTGTTCTAGATTTTCCCTTAAAGTGTGACAAGGCCAGGCCTTTTGTGCACCTTTTAGAGTTGGGATTTCGCTAACCTAAAAAATCTCAGCAGCAAAATATAGCAGAGAGATGCTAATATATCATTATATATAATATAATGGCTGGGGAATTCTGAAACTATGCCTCCTAAAATTGGTAAGGTTGAGCAACGCTGCCCTCGATAAACATATAGGGCCAACAAACATTGTTAGATCATTTATAACGATGGGATGAAAGAGACACTAGTTGGTTTTGTAGAAGAGGCAGTGCTAGAATGATTGACTAATGCCCAACAGAATAAAATCACAGTAGAAAACAACTTTGACCTATCTGAACATTGGGCCGAATCCAACCACATCAGGTTCAACTCTGACAAGTCTAACTTTCCCCGAATAAGAAAAATCAAATACTTAAGTAGGTTCTTGATTTGGGGCTGATACAATCCAATGTGGGACATGCACATCAATTTCCTTTGAAAAATATTTTTTATTGTAAAATGCGTTACTTTTATTACTTTCTATGTAAATAAGCCTCTTGTCTGCTATTTCTGTAGGTTTCATAGTTTCCTTTTTAACATTTATTCTAGTTCTATTCCTGTCCTATTTTACATGCTTTTTTCTCTTATCCAACAGCCTTATAACTACGTGTACCTACTTACCTTCTATCTATAACTCTAGCCACTTACTTGCTATCTATAGCTCTCTAATACTTTCGCATTGTAAACAATAATCTCTATCTAGCATTCTATTCTACCTGTTCGGTCTATTTTACTACTATCTAGCCTGGACAGAAATCTCAGATACCAATCTCTGCATCTCTCATCAGAGCCTTTTCTCTTCACTAGCATCCTTCCCTGCCAACTCACTTTTGACCAGCCTGACATCCTTCTTGTAGGTGTGCCTGTAGCCCAAACCCACCTGCCAGGTCCCTGGTGTGGTCACTACTGATACTAACCTTCCTGGCTTCCCAGCTGAGCCAAGGTGGCTTCTTCTGAAAGCCAGGCAACTTGACCATCACTCCAGCCCCCCCTCCACCATCTGCCATGCTTAGCCTTGGTATAATGAGGCAACCCTTGTCCTTGTTCCCTGTACCAATTTGCTGTCAAATCCTTCCATCGCAGTTGCTTTCATCCTGTGCCTCCTACATGATCACTCATGCGGGATGACTCTGCAGCTGATCTTCCTGATTTTTGTTCTTTTTTTCCTGGTTTGGGATTACTCCTGAGGTAGAGAAGAGCTCTCTGAATGCTGGTGCTGACAGCCCCCATGCCCCCCAATCACTTGGAGCTCAACACATGCTTCCTTCTTAACTTTTCCTTTCCATTCATCAGCTTTGCTTTCTCTCTTTTCCCCTCCCCCACCCCTCCTTTTCTTCTTTTTGGATTTTTTTCCTCCCATCTTCTTTTCAGCATTATAGCTCCTTTTCTCCATTTCTCTTTTCTGCTATCACCCAGTTACGTCTCATCCACATTTTTTCAATTCCCTATCTAACTTTCTTTTTAAAGTCAGCTCCCCAGGAATGGGAAGGGATCGGCGAGGGGTGTTAAGCTACTAAGAGACATAAGATGAGAGCAAGTAGCATGACCATTCTCACCACTAAAGCCACCCTCTTGCAAAGATGGAACTGAGAAAGCTTATCTTTGCCGCTCTGAGTATGAAAATCTTGGCATACGAGTGGACAACCGGCTGAACATGCACAAATGGTGTGATACATGAGCAAAACGACCGGTGCATATCTGATTTCATAAAAGGATGCATTGCATCCAAATCACAGAAGACAATAGTGCCACTCTATCCATTCTATTTAGAATGCATGGGGAATGTTTTGTAAGGAACGGAAGGCAGCTTTAAGCATCTCCTGCTTCGTTGTGAGAAATGGAAAGCCAATCCCAGCACCTCCCCTTCCCTGGAACAAATGAGCAAATGCAAAATTGCAAAATCCCCAAAAAGAATATAAAGCAACATGGAATAGCGGGTTTTTGATTTATTAAACCATCTGATTTGGGGAATGCCTCAGAATCTGGGCATATTCCCCACTAAGGCTGTTTACAATATTTGCTGATTTATAGAGGTCACTAATGATAAACGTATCATTGAGTAGGGATCTAACAGCCAGGAAGGCATTTATACATATTCCCCATACATCAAAGTAGGGCAGGCTCAATCCCAAAGATGATGCCATGAAATCCAATTGAATCCAGTCCTTCATTTGCTTACACCTAGCAGACAGAATCTTGTCACACTAAAGTTATAACCCTCTACTCTGACAGACGTTCCCTGGATCTCTTCCCTGCTCTCCCCCTCCTCCAGTCTGAAACTGTGCAGTCTCTTAATTTGGGCTTCTCTCTGGAATGGGCTGCCTCTTCCCTGGGAAAGCTTTGGCCTGCCAAGACTCCCTTCCATGGCTTCCCCGGGTGCATATTCCATCACAGATTGGTTTCCTTTAAATTAATCACTGGAGGGAATGGATTGACTCTAGTTTGTCTACCATCACAGGACTCCCATCTCATTCTTCAGAGTCCCTGACTCTCTTGCTTTATCTAGAATGAAAGGAATTTCTTAGCAAAGCACCAGGCTGAGGTTCAATAAAAACGCAAGACAGAAGCATCACACATACAGGGTGCCACCGCTGTCACAGCATAATGCTGCAATTTCTCCCCGGATTCAGAAGATGATATTTCTTCCTGCAGGGTGCTTCCTCTTTCATCGCTAGCCAGTTTGCGAGATACAGCTGAAAGTATTATACCCACAACCCAAAAGTTCTCGAAAGACTTAGCACCAGCAAAAAGAGGAGGGAAAAATCTTAAAGAAAAGTTGGCCCAGCCTTTTTCACAATGCTATGTCAAAAAGTTTTCATGGCTTATAACATACCTCGGAAGTGCTGCTGGGACCATTATTCATGGCATAAGCACTGCAGGGATATAGGACGTTCATAGGCAGTGTGGTCCAGAGCGAGCATCAATATCACAGGGGTTAACCCACTTTTATTCAGAAGCACAAAAAGCCACACAAACACAGTCCTGTGGATTTGATATTCGCTGTAGCATTCCTCCTCCTCCCCCCTGACTTCTCTGCAGCCACAAGAAACGCGGGATTCTTTCTGATCCTTAAATGGAAGAAAAGAAAGTGGGGGGACAAGGGGGGGCTTTTCTGTTTTGATTAACAAGAGAGTCTTCCTGGGAGACTTTAGTGCCTGCTTCTTCTGAGCAGCGGGCTTGTTTAATTTAGCCCTATCATAATAGCCGCTAAGATAAAGAGGTTTCCTCCGGCAGCTCAGCTTCCTTCACCCCCTCCAGCACACCACCTGAGCACCAGACAATGCCAACAGCCATGCAAAGCGGGTTTATTGAATTCTGCCAGTTGTGTCACCTTCAAATATTGGGCTGTCAGAGGCATTTGTGAAAAACCACATTCTCTGCTGGCACTGTCGCAGGGAAGGAAGAAGCTGGCCTTCAAGGGAATAAGGGACACACCTGTGAGCCCCCTTCGCTTCGGCTGCCTTTTTATCCCTGGCTCTGGGAGAAATGGATTGCACTCTTCATTGTTACAGACAAAAACCTCAGCCCAGTAGCATTCATTGCTTCGGCTGGTCTCCTACACCCACGCATCCTCTGATTGGCACTCTCCCTCCGAGGCTGAGAGGGGGGCAACGGCGGGCACAAAGGATGGGTTGGATTCTGCGGACTTCTTTCTATGAAGGTGCGTAGTACATAGAAGACATTCAGCAGCGTTGGATGTCTTCATATTATACTGCACAGATGGATCCACCAGATGAAGCTCACCCACCTTCAGGTTAGCAGGGCATGTTCTGGGGCACAACTTATCTAGCAAGGCAAAGGAATATGTGCGTGCAGTGGTCAGAAGTCTGCAGCCCCCCCTAAACAAAGCAGAAGGTCAAACAAATCAGGCACACCTTCGAATTCCTATAAGAACAAAACCCAAAATGGTAGAGGAAGACATTCCTTATCACAAGGAGCAAACCTGCTGGCTCACCTGCATCTCAAGACTGGAACTGCCCATCTCCCTATCTTAGAGCAACTGCAAACTGATCTCCTGAATCCTGGAAGAACTACTGCGCCATTATTGTTCTACAGTACAGGGCAAGTAGAATTGATCCCTTTAAGATGCCATAAATCCCTCAATCCCTAGCCAAGATGAGTCAAACAATTTCAGGGTGATTCTCCCCAGATTCTGAATATTAGCTCAGATGGATCGGCTTTCTTGCCTCTGGAAAATCATTTCCTGAAAAACTGACACATGTAGTTTTCAGAATTTCTAGGGTAAATCATCTCTCAAGATGTTAATATCCATGAGGGAGCTGAAGATTTCCTATGTACCATATATGAGTTTGAAGAGCACATACTCATAATGATAAAACATATGGTCGCAAAGGTGTTGTTCAGAAACGTGTTGTTTTAAGTAAAATAAGAAAACACAATTTATTCTTCAACAACTTTGTTTGCATTCCCTACCCCCTTCCTTGGAAACCTGCCCCTGGATGGCCAACACAACTCAAAACTTCTGAATAAAGCCACTTTACTGCTAAGCAGAATTTCTGCATTTGGATTGTGCTCCTCTCTTCTAAAATATGTTAGATTCAGAGTTACATTTTCTTCTTAGTACTGAGTGCGTAACCACAGTACTGTACTTAGAGATGAATTCTTCTCACAAAAAGATACAATGGAATTTTTCATTGCCTTTGATTGTGTAAATTGCCTCATTTGTGCTGGCTATGAAAGTTAAGCTTCTCAAGGCTGCAAGATTACTCGGACTAAGGAAGTGAGGTTGCCAAAAATGAGAGCCTAGGATCTCAATTGGAAAAGGGGAGCAGAAGGAAGGAAAGGCTCTTCAAAAAGATCAAAAGAAAGTGGGAAAGACATTGCAAGAATTGCAAATGCTTCCTATGAACAGCAATCTGCATTTGGATGAGTTTTATTTATAATGCCACCTTGATGACTAAGTCTCATTTTTAGATCACTGCTTGCTGATTCACCTATGCAGCTTTTCTATGTTATAGTCTCCTTTGGGGCAGTCACCTGAAGCAGACCAGGAAAATCCTGAGCAGAGCAGAGGAATGTGCAATTCTTTCTTACAAAAGTTATTCAGTCTCTCCTTCACACATTCTTCCCACTTGCTGCTAACCAAGGCTACATTCTCCAGAAGCAAAGCTTAGTTCCTCTGTTCTTCTCACACCGTTGCAGCATTCACTACCAAGTCCTTTTCTGGCAACGCTTGAAGGTGCTTCTAAACATGACTGCCGGAGACTGACATTGCGGCTTCTTGCCATTTTAAGAGGGAAATGGTTTTAAACTGCAGCCTGAACCCTGGAATAGGGATCAGCATTCCGCCCAGTTCAAAAATGGTTCAGAAGAGGTGGGAACGGCACACTACTCTGCTACTAGTTAAACAGCCCAATCTTTTCCAGGCTTCTGTGGGAGTTTGAGAAAAAGGTGCCACTATTCAAACAGTCCCCTTAATTTTAATGAGTGGATTCTTGAGTTGCTTTTTTCAGACATGTGCTAAAGCCTGGAAAAGGTCAGCTTGTTTAATGAATAGATGGGCTTACACAAGAACTCCGGAACATCTTCCAAGACATTTCAAAACCACCAGTAGGTATAATTCAGTTAAGAAGTTTAGAAAACTTCTGAAACAATCTCTCAAAACTTGCACGATAGAATTCTAATTATTGACACGTAGTTGTAAAAGTCTGAAATTACTCTCAATGTGAGCTCGGCATTATCAGTCTGTATCTGTGGTAGCTGATGCAGTCCAACAGCATCTAGTTGAAAACAATCTCTTTACACCTGAGCAAAAAGGAAACCGCCCCAATAGCAGAGGAACAAAAGATCAACTCCTAATTGACAAAATGATTTTGGAANNNNCAAACAGTAATCCCGGGGCACGGGGGGGGTGGGATAACAAAAACTGCACCCTGTTATCTTGCCCCATCCCCCTTACACATGCGTAGGGATGTCACACACGTGTACCAAGGTAGTGAGATCCTGCTTTAATCATTTCGATGGAAGCTTCAGATCCTGCAAACATTTCAGTTGGTTGATTAGCAGTTACAGTTTGATTCGCCCACAATTTATGTTTATACTGGCAAAAAGGAAGAAAGCTTGGAGCAACCAATTTCTGTATGAAAGGATTGTGTAAGGTCATTATATTTTTTACAAAAAAAACAAAAGATCTGGGCTGGGAATTCTTTAAATCAAAGTCTGCAATTGAACGAACACTAATCTGGGAAGTCCTTCTTTCACATTTTGAAGGAATCCTTCTATAATCTTCCCTTTTCTAATCTACTCTCTTTCTCCCATCTTTCTTCTTCCAATCTAATATGTGCTACCATCATTTTATTCATCAGGATAAGGAGCTTCAATTTTTTTTAAAGATTCCCTGTAGCAAAGATAGAATAAAAAATATAACAGTCAATAAAAAAACCAAAATAAAATAACACATGCAAATGATGTTGTTGGGATATAGATGCATGCAAGCATGGTAGATAAATTAGCATTAAAGTAAAAGAAAAAAGAAAACAGGGCATAAGCCCTAATTAAAATGCTGGTCAAATCCTCCTTGTTTAATTTTTTTCTTCAGCAGATTTTTAAGATTGCCCACTCTTCATACGACTCTGGCATTTTTACAGGTGGAAAAAAAATACAAATCAAACAGTATTAAAAGATGACCATACTGAGAAGGTAAATTTATCCAAAACCACACTTCTACTCAATGATTAGCAGGTTCATATCTATCTCATCATAGTCTAAGACCGGCCCAATCCATCTTTCGTCCTCCAAAGCTAAATGGGTTTCTTCTCATTTGATTGATTTGTTGCTTTTGAAAGGGAGATGGGTGGCACATGAAATTAATAAATTAAACTACATTAATATAAGATAAAAATTAATCATTTGATTCTGCTGAAACCCAACTCTACTCTAATCTCCACCCCACTGAATGCAGGAAGTCCCCAAGTTTCACCATAAAGGAGCCATAATGACCACAAAATGATGTCTGTAAGGTTTTTGCTGTGGTCATTAAGCAAACACATGTTTCGCTAAAGGCACGGTTTTGCCTGAAACTGAAAGCAGCTGCCAAATGGCTTTCAGCAAAGCCTTTGTGAAATCCTGGTCACATGACCACGGGGCACCGCAAGTGGCCATAAATGTGACTGTGTTGCCGAGCTCCTGAAGTGCAGTCATGTGACTATGGGGGAGGGTGACTGTGGAAGCTTAGATCCAGGTCATAAATCCTTTTCCCGGTCAGTTGTAACTTTGAATGGTTGCTAAACAACTGGCTGTGAGTCAAGGATTCCCTAAATTTCCAAATAAAGTAAAAATTGGATTACTGGAGGTAATTGGTATAGCAAGATCATTATAGTACTGAGACACACCTCTGAGAGGAGACGCCAGGGAGACTTTGCTTTACCTAAATCACAGGCTTCCCACTGGCCTTCTGAGTTAATTCAGTTCTTTCTTTCTTTTTTTTCCCTGGCTCCTGGGCCTCTTTCTTTTGGGTTTTCCATTGACTGGTTTAAATACCACTATAAATCCCTCAGTCGCTCCTGCTCCTACACATCTGATTTTACTTCTAAATCAATTCCCGGCTGATTAGTGGCACCTCCCTGCTATTCTGTTTCTAAACTAGCACTTAGTGTGGTCATTTAATTAGCCTTTAAGCCCACTAAGGAATTGATCTCTATTTTTTTTAAATCAGAATGGGGCATCTTTCCACTGATGGAAAAATTCTGTTTTTTAACTTTTAGAATGTTTATATTGCATTTGCCGGCATGAAAAGAAATTTTCTCCCTATATAGTTGTGAATTGGTGCCTCATCTTATATTTGCAGATGGATGGATGGATGGATGGATGGGAGGGAGGGAGGGAGGCTAAGAGATACAAATCTGACTGCTGAAGTTTGGTCTGAATATTACATGTTGCTTGTGAGGTTGCGTGGTGAATTTAATCCTTTTTGTGATATCTAAAGAGGTGTTCTGTCATTTGTCTTTCCTTCCCTGTTCAGTTATTGACTCCTTTCATCTCACCTCCAGTTGTCTTTTTCTCTTTCTCTTTTCTTTTATGTTTTGTTTTCACCACATTTTTGCGCTGAGGGACCAGGGGTTGGGGAAGAGGAAGCTTGGTCTGTTTGAATGTCTGTGTTGGTCTGTCTACGCATATGAGAAAATAATCATTTGTATATGCAAGTGAGAG
>JANHFO010001954.1:121256-132170 GCA_032468095.1 Pareas carinatus | reverse complement strand
GTAATTTAATAGATCAGAGGTCTCCAACTTTGGTCCCTTTAAGGCTTGTGGACTTCAACTCCCAGAATTCCGCAGCCAGCAGCCTTCCTCAGTCTTAAAGGGACCAAGGTTAGAGATCTCTGTAATAGATGACTATCCATACGTCTCTGCATGCAGATGGCACTTAAAACTCTCAGAAGTTGTTTCTTTGTTCACATCACTCCCATCAATATATCAATAGTGCACAGTAGTCAACAACAACAACAACACATCAAACAGAATCACAGCTTGCATCACAATTTACTCACACTAGAGCCACCCAAAGAGTGTGCAGCCATCCCAAATTATTGATAAATGGCAACTAACCTTGGAATTTCTTTGGCATCCTCAAAGGAATAAATGCACTTAGGATGTGATAAAAACAGGCAAAACATCTGTTGAGTGACAGTGTCAGGACAGTAAAAGAAGAACAACAAGAAGAGGCAGTGAGTGAACAGAGAAGTTGAACATGGCAGAATCTGCTAAATACAACAGGGAATGAGAAATTAAAGTCTAAATATACATCATCCCAGTTCTACTACATTAACAGAACAATAGATTTACCCACAGAGTACAATCAATTGTTCTCCTAATTCGGAATAGTAAAAACTTGTTGCTGTATTAATCTTCCCCATCCAGATGTCCTCCAGAGGCACCGGCTTACAAAGATCATGCTCAAGATATTATGGGAGTTTTAATTTTATATACAACTTGTAGGTGCACAGAGTGAGGAGATGAACTTGACACAGATATGCAGAAGCTGTTATCTAAGCAAAAGGAGTTAAAGTTTTTTTTTTAAGTTCAAAACATCCAGATAGTATCTGAAAGTGGCTTGGAAAGGCAGATCCCAAATTCACAGAAATATAAGGAGAAGGGGATACAACACAGTCAGAAATGATAATAGCCAATCTCAATTAAACGAGCTTTAGCTTTTCTGTGGAATTGGTTCTCTGGTCCAGTCTATCTAGTGGGGTTGACAATGGTGATTGATCAATATGTTTAGGGTGTTGCAAAACTACAATTCCCAAACACCCCAAGCAACAAAGTCAGTGGGGTAATAAATTGGGCCTCTTGCTTTAAGAAACTAGCTCAGTTGTTACCCACACTCTTTTCTTAGCTATTGGATGTGGTTTGCTCCTGGTATGTAGTCAACTACCTTAGGACAGTTAGTCAATTCAAGCCAAGCAAAACTTTGCTCAAATTGACAACAACCACCTACTGTATTTACTGTGCAGCCTCTATTTGCATTTGGCACGTCAAAATTGTTAGAACTGGAAGCAAGCTCTTGGTAGCAATCAACTCTGTCCTTTGTATTTATTGAAACCTAGTGTGATATAGGTAAGGTATTAAACAAGCTTCAGAAAAATGCAGGTTCTAGTCTGCCTTAGCCATGGCAACAACCTGGGTGACTTTGAATCAGTCACTGCCTCTAAGCCCAGCCTAACATATAGGGCTGTTGTTGTAGGGAAAATGAAGAGGAGTGAGTGCTATATGCATTGCTTTGAATGCCTGAACCAAAGATCAGATACAGCCAAACAAAGAAGTAATAAATCAAAGACTGTTGGATTAGATCCTGCAAGATTACTCCCTGGTGTCAAGTAATATCAATGCTGCTTGACACCAAGGGCAAGGACATGCTTATTGCAGTCCACAGGTACATCTACTCCACAGATATAATGGAAACACTCCTGGAAAGCAAATAATTTAAACCTGTTAGAAAGAGAGCTCTGGAGTCTATGATCACACGAATGCTGATACAACCCTTCAAAACTTTAAGATCCAATGTTTATGTGATTGGCTTTTCAAAGCAAAGAAACTAAGGCTGATTTGCAGCATTCAGAACTCAGAGTAACTTACTGGTTGTAAATCTGAAAACCCTCATTCAGAGTATTAGAAATAAACTAACACTCAGATATTTGTCATCTACTGGAGTCCAGCTATTTAAAGTGAATGCACACATACTCATGACCTGACCCAAATGAACAAGTACAGTGAGCAAATGGTTGGCTAACTGTACTGTTCACTATCCCAATCATATCAACACCACAGCTGATGCCTGTGAACTTCCAGATTGTTCTACTTTTTTGTCAAATACTACTACAGTAGATGTTGCATAATACTTACAATAATATGCTATAGCATGACATGGAGTTGCCCAAGTCTATTTGCTTAAGATGGACAGCCATATATTTTCTAAATCAAAAAGTAAGGAAGCAAGGAAGCATCTTGATGTTGTACAACAACTCTGTTCAATCATCTCTGTAGCCAAGCTGAAGGATATGTTGGCCCACCCTGGTTTTCACATTCAGCTCTTCTATGTGCAAGTCCTAACTGCAAGCTTGATTTTGTGAAGTTTCACCCTGACATACCATAGTTAAGTAGACTGGCAGAATAACAGAGTTGGAAAGGATCTTAGAGGCCTACTTGGAAGTCCAACCCTTGCTCAAGCAGGAAACCAGGATTGACTGATCTTGAACATAATTGCATGTGATTAGTACCTACATGAGAGATAATTAGACAGTCCCAAAGCTTTAGACAACTTGGGATGCTTAAACATCCTAGATGAAGGAAATAGCAAGCCATTTCTCCACCATTGCCAAGCATATTGCATGGTTGTGTCCTTGAAATTCCCAGGAGTCAAGCTTGACTTAAGAGAATCTCTCACAGTACATCTTCAGCATGATCCATGACTATAATTATTCAGGAAGAACCAAAACAAGAAATAATAATAATAATTAGGCATCTAATATTCTCTTCCTTAACTCTACCCTCTATCAAAGATTGCACCAATTGGGCCTCCAGAGGAAAGTGAAAAGAGTGGGCAAAGGAAACACTTCACTACAGCTCTGACCTTTAAAGGGAAAGGAATAATCTCCCAGTGAAGGTCTGGCAACCATATTTTGACTAGTGTTGGAGTTGGGCAATGCCTCAATCTAATCAAACTAAATCAAAGATATGAAATGGAATCTGGTTACCTACAGACCAGCTTAAAGATAAACTTTGTAAGACAGATCCAATTGTGGGGCCTTTGGGAACCAAATTCAGAGAGCACCAAAAGCCCCACAGTTCAACCCTGAGCTACAAATATTCTCTTCGGTTGGTATAGACTTAATTTTTAACTGGGAGATGCCACAAGGTGTGTTGGACCTTAAGAAAAATTATTAGCACAGGAAACTAAGAAAACATGTGCCAGGCTGAATAAATGAGAGAGAAACTCCTATTGCTTGCTAGTTCGTTATGTGCATTTCCACCTTGCATTTTATCTTTGTACAGATAATTATAATTACTGCTGGTTCACATGGCACATAAGAAAGCCCATGATATCTATCACCTTTTGCACAAACTAGGCAATATGAGGCAACGTGTGAACAAAAGGAGAGGTTTAGTTGCTAGTTTTACTTTCCCAAGTCCAGGGAGCTGGCTTCAAGAGTGTGCTGTTACTTCAGAACACAATTCCTTCAAATTTGTTTGAGACTAAATAATTGCTACTTCTACTCCAGGCAATGCAGAATCAGGGCACTCGTGTTTAATGCCTTGCAATAGTCTGATATTAAGTAATTCATCAGATAGAAGACAGAATACAATGCAAGGCATAGAAAATAGCTTCTGAAGTATATACATTTTTTAATAATCACCTTTTTGTAACACTGGTTTCAAATAAATGGCAAATGTAAAAGAAAGGAGAAAACATGTGCCCAAATGTCCAGGACTTGGAGAACTACAATTTCGGCAATTGGAAATTGGAATATGGTGCATTCCATAAATGCTTTGTTCTCCCTGCATATATTCTACAAGGGAGAGATTATATAAGTAGGAGACAAAGGAGGCTAAAATGTAAGCAGGTCACAGCAATGTGCTTTGTTTGAAATAGAATGTAGATTGCTGGGGTGCAGAATAATCATTTTTACACACCGCATTATGAACATGTCAAAGATTTGTTAAGTATTTCAGACCTTCAAAGTTACAGATGCTTCTGTCCCTGATTATACCAGTGACTCCATGAAGAGATGCTTGTTTCCTTATAATTCAAACATCTCGAGAAGCAAATCAATTTAGCTGTACTACTGTAGAAAAAGTACAAGTTCATGTCCATTTAAATGTAGCATGTAAAGTTCTAAAAAAACTCACTTGCTTAAAGACAGTAATAATTAGAGACTAAATGAAGTATACATTTAATAGAATAATAACGTAATTGAACTTAAAAAGCAATCTTCATTAGTTGGCTATTTAATTTGCTGTATGCACTTCTGAAAGAAAAGAAAACAAGTGTGGGTTCAGTAAAACAGCACTGACCCCCCCTCTCTCACACACACACACACAGGGGGGGGGAGACCACCCTGGAAAGCTTGCCTCATTATCCTGAAATGCAATTCAGCAAAATAGCAACATGACCCCCTTTCTCCCCTTACAGCATCACTATGCTGCCTGCAGTCAAGTTAGCGATCCTATGAGATCTCTTAGGTGCTAAACATCCAGTTTTTCATTGGTCACTTCCAAGTTTCTCTGGGAAGGAGAAGTGGCGCTCTCTTACATGCTTTGTATCATATATCTTTGGCTCCTGCTTGGCGGCACCAGACCTATCATTAGATGCCAGAGCTGGAGGAGCCATTAGACAGAATGTGCTCAAAGGGTCCCTGGGCCCATTTCTGTCCCACTGTTATCTTTTTCTCACCCCTCACAACTTTTGTCTGCAGAGCTATTCAAAGCTAAGGACAAAATCATGCTGTGAAGTACCACCTCCTAATAACTGGGCAAAGCATAGATTCTATATCAGTCTTCCCCAATCCTGCTCCTGCTTTATCTATTCAGAGTGCAACTCTCATCAACCCCAGAAAGCATAGCTTTGCTGTGTAAGGTGAAGGGAGTTATAGTGCAATGTCTCATATCCTACTTTCTAATTTCAGAGATACGGAATTGGAAAGAATTGCAATTAAGAGGATATGTCTGAAAGGCAACCTATTCTTGATAAATGCTCTTCAAATTATTAAAAGAAGGCATATAAGAAACACAAATGCATGCATGCATGCTTATATTCATTTATTTCAGTTTCAAACATACATGACACTGAGTGGTTCACACGTTAAAACAACAAAAGGTCCCATAAATAAAAACAGTTAAAATGAAATGGCGTGATTGATCTGCTCTTCCTATTTACTCTTGCCAGCTGTGAGATATCAAGCTTCCCACTTTAACCCCAAATAATTATTTCCCTCTTTTGTCATAGCAGCACCCAATGCCCGTGAGATATTTAATCTTCATAATACCTAACCTTACTTTGCTTAAATTGAAATAGAGCAACGCTGGAGGTAGAGTGGGAAAAAGAGGTTGCAGAAGTATACAACTTGCCAACCAAAGCAGCTTTTTTGTGAGTCAAATTCCAGAGACCCTGATTACCATTCAAGGGCATCATAGCTGATTGGAGGAGGGGCCTCTGATACTGTATGTCATTAATGGGGACGATTTAAATTAACATGATGTTGTTTGTTTTAGTCAGGACATCTCCTTTAATGTCTTCCTGCTTCGGTATCCATCCTGCAAATTCAAAGTTAGTCAACAACACAAGAATTTCAGAAAACAATTAACCCAAAACATAAAATCTAACCCACAGTTCACAAACAATATGGCCATTTTATAAATAGACACACCTTTAAGAAAGGGAACACCTAGCCAGGAACATATTTCTAGATATAATACTAGGGCAAAATGTTATTGGATCTTACAGAGTCAAAGTGCCATGTAACTAACACCCACTACAGAAGTAACAATCATAATTGGACTCCACATGATCAAATTTGTCTAAATTTCTCAAATAGGCATGTATCAGGTTTGTTGAAAAAGCGACAAAAGGAGCCAATTCCATTTATATACAATGGGTGCTGTTATAGAGACATAGCTAAGCAAATACAGCCATTTCTAGAAACTGCACGCTGATAATACCACCTGAAGGATAAAGGCTGAATAATGAGCAAAACTATGTTCAACAAGAAGAACCAAGCAACAGAAGTAGGTCAGGCAACATCCAGAGAGATATGCAAAGATTCATTAGGGTCTCAGCCTGACATTACCCCCACAGGGTCAGCTAGCTGAGGGTGAGCAGGCATTTCATAGGAAGAAATTAATGAAGGAACCAGGTGGAGCAAGAATGGAGAAGATGAGAACCAGGTGAGATAAGTGTCAAGGAAAGGGGGGTTTCATTTCAGCTTCCATGTTTGTTTTCTGCAAGCCAGCACTTCAAATTGCTTATTTATTCAAAGTTGCTGAAACTAGAAGCTTTTCAAAAATGTGAAATAGAATAGTATATTTTGGAAAAGCAAAGAAATTGTTCTTTCAGATCAGATTTAGTTGGATCCAGTTTCATAAAAGCCTCTTATGTTAACCGAGCATGATGAACAACAGTATCCCAGATCAAATTTTTTTAAAAAAGAAACTGATCTTTTTTGTTCCATTTGATATCTTTGCGTTCTCTGGGTAGATATCAGATTGAGGCACCAAAAATGATTCTTTGCCATTTTTCCTTAGAACGTTTTTGGAATCACGTCTGCTCTGCTGAAATTGAGCCGTATTGTGTAATAGCAATCCCATACTAAAAAAGTGCATGGTTTTATTTTTATTTGTCATGATACTGGGACAATTTTCCATGGAAAGAGAATGGCAAGAAACACCTGCTTTTCAAAAGCATTTAATCACTGACAGATAAGATGAACGGGAAAGCTGCCAATGGGCTTTTGTGGAGCATCCCAGAGATGTCCTTTAGTTCTGCAACCTGGTCTCTGTTTCAGTCATAAATTCAGAAAAAGTCAGAAAAGATTCAGGCACACATGAAGCTTGTTTGCTCACCCCAAAAAAAGTCAGCTGGGACATCAATCTCCAATTTAGTACTTATTATTGGAAATCTGAGAAGGTGCCTTATACCAAGCTGGGCCTTTGGATGCTTACTAATTATTGATGTGGAAAGTACTCACATTCTGGTAAGGAGAATTTCCCTGAGGATCAGCTCCAGCACTAGTCCGAAGGCTCAGGAACCTAAACCTCTGGTCCCAGTGATCAACCCAGATTGAATCCTGCAAAGTAATCAAGGTAATGATCTAGTTATGCACTTGTGTACACAAACTCCAAACTTTTGGTGATGGAGGAGGCCTGAATGTATCCCTTGAACTCTAAAATCTCAAGGCAACTAAAGTCTAAGCATTATTTCTGGCAGAAAGAGGAGAAAATACAAGTTGGCTTTTCATGGGCTCTGAGGTCTTCCTCAGGCTGACAGCAGCATATCTTCAGCTCTGAAAGTTAAGCAAGTGTAGACAATATTCACCAGTCTTTTGGTCAAATGGGTACACTCTGTGCATAGCAGAATTGCCATCTTATCTACCAGGCAGAGTGGCCTACTGTAAGGAACTAACATCTAAGCAAAAATTTGCAAACTCGGTGCTTTGAAGTTAAGTGTGTAATCGACTAGAAAACACTTAAAGATTCTGTAGCTTTGCACATGCTTTAGAGAGAAGTAGTTTTATTTTGAGTAATGAATACTTTGAATTCTGTACATGCTCTGAAAGCAGATGGTTTGAAGAGATGGTTTGCTGTTGTGAAGGAAAGGTCATGCTAATTAATCCTTTGGCAGAAATACGTATTGGTATAGCTAGCTTTCCTCATATGTGCTTATCTTGTCTATGTTAACGAGCCTAACATTCTTCTAACAAATGTTCAAGAGGCCGGCTTGGGAAGTAGGATACCGAGAAGAGGGGAGGAATGTGGGAGTGTAATGTGAAGTAGAAACGTGTAGAGATGTATCAAAGGAATGAGATAATTGCCTGGGTTCTCATGGGAGTAATGTTTATAAAAGGTGAACACAAATCTTATGGGGTGTGTCATTTTTTCTCTTAACTATTGCCAAGAGAGGAGAGAGTGGTCACCCTTTTTTTGTTCTGGCCATTACAATAAAAGTTCTTTTTTTAATATACTTACAAACCTCATCTTAAGTATTAATTGGGTTTATGAATACGTAAGTGATTGGAGGGACCGGAAGGGTCACCAGAGACTCCAGAGATCAAAGGAACGTTACACTACACTAGCTATCTTAACTGTCTTAAGACTACCAACAGTCGTCTTTCTTGGAGATGCCATGAGGTAAACATGGAATCTTTTGTAAACATTTTGCAGATGTAGAGACATGGAGCGAAAATTAAGGAAGCTTTCCAGTCAGGAGTAATTGGCTTTTCCGATAGGAATAGAATTGAAATCAAGAGAAATTCACTCCGTAGGCCAAAGCAGCACTCCTCAGATTCAGCAGGCCTAGATTAAAACAGAAGTCTGCCAGCCATGAGAAAAAAAGTGTCAGTCACACACACTCGGATGTCCACTGTAACGCCTGGATGGAAATCGCTCTTTCCTCCCTGCAAATTCAGACCTTCATTATAGTAGGTTAACTAGAAGTGGAGGTGGAAGCATGCACCGGAAAATCAACAAGGGTTGAAACAAGAAGGAAGTATAATATAATTAATCTGGAAAGAGTCAGGTTGAACTTTAGGATTTTGATACACGATCATTCTGAAGGTACTGATAAAAAGCTAAAGGGGAAAAAACCTAATGCAAATTTGTTGGTATTTTAACACTTAACAGAATTAAAGAAAGCCATTTTAAAATAATAAGTAGAAAATTGAAGGTATTTAATACTACTACCCATAAAAGACTACAAAACACGGTGCAACAATCAACCCAAGTCAAACTTACATATAATTGTCTGGTTAAAAATTCAAGAATGTAAATTAATAATTTTAAACTGCTGGGTGGATTAGGAAAAGATTTGACACAATGCATTAGAATCCTCCAAGTGCGTGGTAGAAGTAGTTTCCTCACCACCCTCTCTTTCAAAGCATGACCCTTCAGATATGCCAAACAAAAGCTGGGGCTTGAGTTGACAGAAGGTGTACGTTCCTGAAATAAGCAGTGCCATTCAAGGCTCTGGCCATTGTATTCTGCACAAAGTGAGGTTTTCATCCATATTCAAAGGCTGTTCTGTATAAAGCACATGGAAATAATGTAAATATATATTTATCAGAACATGGATGGCTGTACCATAGTCAAGAGCATTTCAGTCTGAAACAGGTTTCAGTTGATGCCCTATTTGAACAGTGGCACCCACAAAAAACAGCAATCTTAGAAAATCCTCATGCAGATGTGGCTGTTTTATACATACTTATGCCCCATTGTTTGACATAAATATGTAAAGTCCAACATTTGCGTGCAGCTTGAGATATACATTTTTTCAAATGCATGGACTTGATACCATAGTAGTAAAAGATACTTTCTCCTACAAAGATCATGTATTTCTCTAAGTGAATAATAAAGTACAAACTTCCCCATTTAAAGAACTAAATAACAGATTTAAATGGCCAATATTATTGAGTCTTTTATTAAGAAAAGAATATTTGCAATGGAGTGATACTTGTTGTATCACATGGATCTCAGATGGATTATTAGGATTGGTCTCACAGACAGCCAGATGTTTAAACTGGATTTGGCATCTTTATCCATGTATTAAGTCCTTCCCAAGGAGCTGGGATGGACAGATGTTGTTTGATGGTGTTAAAGGCATCATCGCAGCATGTAAGCTGTTCTACGTAAGACTTGTAAAGCTGCTTTTTGCAACTGACTGGTGGTGATTTTGTCAATGTTCAAGTGGTGCTCCAGATGCTTTGGGATTATATCCAGGGCTCTATTACTATTAGTAGTACCTTTGATTTCTTTTGCCATACTTGTTACATTACTATTTGCAAGTCTTAGTATTTTGTGGTTTTCTTCAGTTCGTTCTCTTTTGTTCTGCTCTTTCCATGTACTGCAATGTCCGCTGTCCACTTTTTTGTCTTTCTAATCAACAGTTAAGTCTGAAGAGTTGTGTGGCAGGTATGTGTCTGTTCAGATTCCAAAATCTCAGAGCTTTTTAGCTTTTTCATTTTCTATTACCTTGTCTGTTTAGCGGTACCATCAGTTCTTGCTTGTAGGCAAATGGTATGTCTCATAGATATTCCAATATACCATAGATATTACTTTGTCATGTTGTTTTTTGTAGTCAGTGTTGTTGCTATTATTATTTTAGCTACCTTAAAGGTGGCAAACCTCCTTATTATTCCTATTCCTTATTTACTCCATAACAACAACCCTGTGAGGTGAATTGGGCTGAGAGAGAGCGACTGGCCCAAAGTCACCCAGCTGGCTTTCATGCCTAAGGTAGAACTAGAACGCACAGTCTCCTGGTTTCTAGCCTGGTGCCTGAATCACTAGACCAAACCGATTCTTCGATTTATCCTAGAAATATCTACCTCACTTATTGCTTCCAAGTATTTTTGCACTCATTCCTCTGGACCTCTCTGGAACGCCTGGATTAAATTTTTATTGAGTTCTAAGTATATATGAAAAAAGGTGAGAAAGCGCCCCAAGTCACTGTCCTGTGGAGAAGGATGCTTTGTTTTTTTCCATATCATATTATTTGGCAATGACAGTGGAACTTTAAAAGATGCACCAGTCGTGTCACCTAACTGTCATCCGAGGCACTGAAGAACTCCAGGATTTCTAATCTAGAATGAAATGGCCACTATCTAAATCAGAGGTGAGGAACTATGGCCTTTTAAGACTTGTGGACTTCAACTCCCAGAATTCCTGAGCCAGCATGGAATTCTGCGAGTCGAAGTCCACAAGTCATGAAAGGGCCATAGTTCCCCACCCCGGATGTAAATCATATCAGGCAAAAAGGGTCCTCCAACTCATAATCTTCCTAAATCAACATAGATATGACTCACTTTATGCTCCAGGTCAACCATGCAGTGGGAGTAAGTAAGTAAAAGTAAAGTAAAATTTTATTTATACCCCGCCCTTCTCCCGAAGGACTCAGGGCGGCTTCCAGGC